>CM033274.1:34720646-34779086 GCA_019343175.1 Oedothorax gibbosus | reverse complement strand
CAGACAGACGAAAAACGCTCAAAATGCCTTGAAAAAGATTTTTTATAAACTCATGAATAATAGTGTATAGGGCCCAAAACTCTGGAAAACCGTACGAAAGTCGAAAAATGTTGAAATAGTACAAACTGAAAAACGAATGAAAAAACTAATTGCTTCCCAAGCTTTCATACTTAAAAAATATTAACGAAGATTTAGTAGGCGTCACTCATTAATTAAATCATTAAATTAAAAAAACCCGATTTCGTGGGACCCAACAATTTTGGACGGCTCCAAACACTTAATGTTTTGACTTCCATTATAATTTTGCTAAAAAGCATTACGGTTCCAACATTCGCCCTATTTTTTACTGATACAGATTCATTTGTTTATAAAATTAAAGTGATGATTTTTTATAAAGATATGAGTGAGCATTTGACATATTTCGACACTTCTGATATCAGTAAATACATTGCCTATGATTTAACGAACAAGAAGTGTGAGGAAAAATGAAGGACGAATGTCTGGAGTTATAATTAAGGAATTCGTAGGTCTTAAATCAAAAATGTATGCATTGAAACAGAGGAGTTTATAAAAAAAACTGCCAAAGGTGTTCCTAGAGTCGCACTAAAAAATAAAATAACACATAGCGATTATGACGATGTCTACAAGAAAATGTTCAAAGCAGAGGTCCAAAGTATGCGATTTATCAGTGACCGTCATCAAATATATTCGGTAAACCAAAATAAAATAGCCTTAAACCCCTACGATGACAGCGATTTATATTAGATGACGGTTTCACTACATTAGCACATGGTCATTTCATATACCTTTATTAATGGACAAGGAGTAAGATGTATAATAAAATCTTTGAAATTTATTATAATCCTATAAAATATAAATTTTCATTAAAATGTTTAATATGAATTGTAAAAACCTATTTTATGTAATAAAATGAATTTTCTTGGAAATGACTATTATAAACTTTTTTATTGTAATAAACTTTGAAATGTATATTATAAAACTATTTAAAATGTGATAAATGTTTAATATACATTGTAAAACTGATTTATATTTTTTTGAAATGGTTAATATGAAGTTAATTTATTGTAATAAATAAATCTTTGAAATGAGCATTATGAAGCTAATAAAATGTTCAATATGAAGCTATTTGATTGTAATAAAATAAATCTTGAAATGTATATATTTTTGTATATAAAATGAATTTTCTTGGAAATGACTATTATAAACTTTCTTATTGTAATAAACTTTGAAATGTATATTATAAAACTATTTAAAATGTGATAATTGTTTAATATGCATTGTAAACTGATTTATATTTTTTTTTGAAATGGTTAATATGAAGTTAATTTATTGTAATAAATAAATCTTTGAAAATGAGCATTATGAGAGCTATATAAATGTTCAATATGAAGCTATTTGATTGTAATAAAATAAATCTTTGAAATGTATATATTTTTGTATATAAAATGAATTTTCTTGGAAACAATAAAAAATTTAAAATACTGAATTTTGTGTATTCTTGAATCTTTAGTAAAAAAGAATGTATTAAATATTGTATAAATTTCATGCAATTAAAAAATATTTACTATAAACTAAAATTCCAAAACCTAGACAGAATTTTAATGTTTCATGATGATCTAATTACTTAAGAAAAAAAATAGTCTCAAATAACTTAAAAATAGTCTCAATGAGGAAAACAAATTAGTTAATATTTAGTTTTAAATATATTTTTAAATATCGTTATAACATTAAATATCCTTTACTATAAAAATATATATATTAACTAAGTGAAACTAAACATATAATTTGTCACTAAAATAATATTTTAACTCGTAAACTTGATTTAATGGTTTGTCACCCTACCGATAGATGGCATCATGAAATTAGACTTTAAAATCATTTATTTTTTCACTAATAGAGGGCGCCACGATTTTCTATAAACTCACGTTGCTATGACAACCCTATGACGTCACAAATAAACTAAAACAACTCCTGAAAAACAACTCAACTCCACCTAAACTCAATGACATAACTGTCACTATGACAACCCTATGACGTCACAAATAAACTAAAGCAACTCCTGAAAAACAACTCAACTCCACCCTACGTCACATGACTTCACGCTACGTCACACGCTGATAAGAATCACCCCTTCCCCCTCTTCCCTCCCCCTCTCACTCGGGGATTCGGATCCCTGATCCCCGAAATCAGCTCCTCCCCCACTTTTACACTACTCACAGTTTTTTAGTAAATCCTATGAGTGGGTACTAGAAAAGAGTCCTCAAAGCTTTGCGTTGTAGTCAGATGGACTATAGTTTTGCATGTTATTCTATAACCACTCGGTTGTGTATTTCTTTTTTCAGTGTTCGTGCTTTGTGAATTTCGGAGGAGCAAAGCAGATGATAACCAACTGAGTCTCCAGTATAAAGGGGTATCCAGTGGATAATTTGCTTATTCCTCAGAGGGTTAAGAGTCATTTTTTTAAAGGGGGACAACTTGTGATAGTTAATACCTTCGATTTTCTTGAAACTTTCAGTATATGTTAGAAATACTAAGATATGAAAAAACGTAATTCAGTTTTTCTTAAATCCGTCTTGCTTGACCTTGAGAGAAGGTCAAGGTTCGAGGTCATGGATCAATAGTGTACATTATATCAACCTTCTACTTCTAAAGCCATGAGTAACCCATTTTTTTAAAATATGGTTACTACTTGATACTAGGTACATGTCAGCATAATTATTTTGGTGGGTCATTCATGGCTTTGAAGGTCAAGGTACTTCGAAAAAGATGATTTTCGTCGATTTTTGTCATGTTGCTACCTAATTAGCTGCTTAAGCTATAAGTGACCCAAAGAACTAAATATTGGATTAACTACAAACACTAGAGGAGTACTTACACTAGAGGAACACTAGAGGGAAAATATAAAGCACCATAGGTGACCCTATGCTTCGGTAGTTACTGGGTCTCAAAGTTGATCATTTCCAAAAAAAAAAGGTTAAATTCAAATGTCAATTACTCCAGAAGCGAAGAATCAATAACTTGGAGACACAGTTGTAAATTCACTTCAAATGTTGTAGTTTTAGACCCAGGTTACAGATCCATGGGACACATAAGCTTTTCTTTAATATATTGATTTTTTTTATCTCTTTATATGTGTTTTATGTAATGTAGCATTATGCAATTTCATATTTTATTATTTCTGATATATAATCATAATTCAATGATATATTTTAAAATAAGGATCAGCATTGGATTTAGTATTCAATAAATTATTAGAGCAGAATTTTGCATATAAATGTTTATTAAAAAATCAATTTAAAGATCTTGTTTATAATGCTGCCATCTATGATATAAAATACGAAGCTTTTAAACAAAATGAAACTAATATAATTATATAATTTATTATGACACACAGTCTAACAGGTTTTTACTTAATTACAATACTAGAGATAGGTACAATTTATAACCAAGACTTACCCGGGAATCGAACCCAGACCCCCAGCCTAACCCTCTCTCTTAATAAAGGGAAATAGCTCACTAGATATACTGGTTTGAATTGGAGATATAAAATGGACTGTAATTTAAAAAAAAGTAAGTTAGGTCCCATGGATTTGTAACCTGGGTCTAAAAGTACAGCATTTGAAGTGTATTTACAACTGTGTCTCCAAGTTATTAACTCTTCGCTTCTGGAGTAATTAACCTTTGAATTTGACTTTTTTTGGAAATGATTAACTTTAAGACCCTGTAACTACCAAAGCAAAGGGTCACCCATGGTGTTTTATATTTTCTAAGTGCTACCCTACACTCTCAGAAACGAATACTCAAAAACGACGAAATTTTCCTCAATTTTGACAATGTCGTTTACTGGCAAATGGTCCGAGTTTTCCTTTCCTCAAACTGAGGAAATTTGATTCGTCATTTTTAAGAGGATTCGAATTTCGTCTAATCTAAAAAAATAATTCGTCATTCTAGTTTCGTTAAATTGAGGATTATTTTTCTTGATTTGAGAGTTCGGCATCGTCATTTTGAGCATGTGAATTAGTTGGTTTGAAGTGCTGTTTCCTTAAGTAGAGGTTGTTATTTGATTGAGAGTTTGGGGATTGTTATTTTTGAGCATGTGATTTGTGGGTTTTGATAGTTCTGTTTCGTAAATTGAGGATTATTATAGTTTTGGAGTTGCACGTAATTTTTGAGCAATTTAAAATTTTGTTGTTTAGGGCAGCCTAGGTACGTCGTATTGTCTGTTTTATATATATGCGGAGATGCATGTTCCCCCCAAAATTTGGGTGGTTTAAGGGGTTATACATCATTTTTGGTATTAGTATTTTTCACCCAAAGGTTTAAAAAAAAATTATAATTATTTTCCCCAGTTCTTTTACGGGCTGATCCATCAGTAAAGTTTGAAAATGAAGCATTTTTTAATACAAAATTGTCTATATGGATGTTAAAACCTAATATCTAAGTTTATTAAACATTTAAAAAGATTCACAGTGTATTTCGGAACCAATTGCTTAATATAAATTATACATTTTATTACATTCAAACCTAGCAAAGTACATTTTAATTTGTTTATATTTTTACCCCAAAAAAAAAAAAACAAAATACTATTAAATCATATTTTTTGACAAAATAAACAAAAGTTTTCGAATTTTTTTTATACAATTTATATAGAGACGGGGGGCGGGAAGCTGGGCAGGCTGGCACTTTATGCTGTACTTAAAGGGTGCGGGTCAGGACTTCAGTCGGGGATCATAACAGCAGGATTTTCTTCTAAAAAACGAAAAATTGCGCTAGTAATTTAGCGAATTAATAGAGCGAAAATTAAATTAATATATTTAATAATGCAAAGAACTATAATCTTAAAAGATATAAATATCATAAATATAATATATAATAATATAAATAACATATATTTATTATATAATATTATAATATATACTATTTATACATATATAATATATAATATATATATTATTATTATATATACATATATATTATATATAGATATCTAATATATAGATATTATATATATAATATAATATATATATATTATATATTTATCTATATATAATAATAATACTACATAAACATACATCAAATACTACATACATACATAACATACATACATACAATACAAATATACAAAATACATACATAAATACAAAATACATACCATTACATAATCAAAAATAATAATACAAAAATACATAATAATAAAATAATCATAAATTTAAATACATAAGAATACATAAATAAATAATAATAATCAAAAATCATCTTTTAATACATAATAATCCCTACATAAAAAATTTAATAATACATAAATATACTAATACATAAAACATTAATCTATATATAATAATACATATATTTTATATAATATATTATATTATATATATATATATATATACTATAATATAATATTTTATTAATATATAATATATAATTTTTATATGTTTTCAAAAATTCCCCCGTAATTCGTTTTCGTTTTTTTTTACCGAATAAATAATCACAGGAACGACAAAAAAAAAATATGCTTTAAATCCACCCCTTTAATGCAGAATTGGGACCACTTCAATTAAATCCTTTCTCTAAAGCTATTATTGAAATTTTTAGACATAGTTGCCCCTAAAGAAAAAGGCCCTTTTTTAAAAAAAAAACCATTTTATGCTGATGTACAAAACATCATTCATATGGTCTAATGATACATTCAACCACACGCATAAAACCCCCCAAATTTGCAAAAATCTAATTATTCACACTCCTAATTTTAAAAACCCCTGGGAAGGAGGTGGAAGAAAAAGATCCCGGATTCTTAATTTCAAGATGTTTTTTTAATAAAATCAAAATTTCTTTGGACTTTGATTGGAAGGCCTCAAAAATTTTAATTTTCCCTCAAAAAAGAAATAGCTTCCCCTTTTTTCGTTTCTCTCAACAACTCATTTTCAAAAAAACAATTTTAAAAAATTTGGGGTCTTTAAACCTATAAAACCCTTAAAAACCTCAAAAATGATGCCCCTTTAATAAGAAGGATGAGATTCTAATTTCGTTTTTTACCCCAAAGTATGATCTTTCAATTTTCCAATATATCAATAATAATCTAACCTTTCCTTATTTAAAAACCAAACATTCAAAGCCTTTTAAAAAACCCAAATCCATTTGGCAGATCCATTTCAACTATAATGATTTGTTCTAAAACCCTCTTCACCGGATACGATTAACTGCTGCTGCACAACCCCATTATAAAGAAAATTTATTGCATCATCACAATAAAATCAGCAAATTTGGGGACCTAAATTATTGAAGACCAAAAATTAAAAGGGGTGTCCTTTCAAAAAAAGGGCCAAAAAAAAAATTTAACCAATCTTCATAAAAAAAATTGATAAATTATAAGCTTCTTTTCTTAATAATATTGGAAAATTTTCTCCTTAAAAATTTTTTACCATAAAAAAAAACCTTTGGAAAAAAGTTTCACTATGGGGGGAATGGGGCATTTTAAACATTTTCAAAAACCTCTAGATAAACTTTATAATTAATTTTTCCCACTACAACCCAAAAAAACTTAAAAAACTTCTGTTTACAACAAACCAAAATAATTATTATAACTCCAGAGACAAACCCCCCCAAAAAATTATGCTTTCATTGTAAAAATTCTTTGTCTCTTATTGCAAGGGAAATAAAAACATCCGACAAATACAAACTCTCCAATTTGGACTACAAAAGTGTTTTAAAAAGATTATTGCCTCATAAAAATTTTTTAAAATTAAAAACTCCTCCTTAAATTTCCATAAATTTCACATCCCCCAAAACCACAAAACCCCCTTTGCTTTTGCTTATAAAACCCGTGGTTTCCAACCTACATCAATAAACCTGGTGATATCTTTTTTAAAATTTTCTGAACAAACTTACATTTTATTGCGGTGAAGGACTTGGATTAATTTTAAAAACAAAAAAACCTGTTTAGAAAAACCCTTTATAACAAGGGAAAATTTATTCGTTGACCTTTTGATTCCAAAAAATTTATTTTCTTAGCCCCACCTTTTTCACCAAAAGAGTCTCACTGCTCATTTATAAAATACAATAGTATTTTAAATTATCAGGAAAATTGGAAAATTTTAAAAAATTAATTTTTTGCATTTTAAAATTTATTTAAAAATAGGGAACAAAACTAAAAACAATTTTAAAGGAATAAACCCCAAAGGGGTTTCCTTTTTAACTACCTTTGCAATTTATTTTACACTGTTTAGAAAAAATACACTCTTTTAAAAATCACTGCCTTCCGATTTGTTTAAGACCTGATTGTCTTGATTATCCTGATTTTACAACCTTTGGCACAAAAATTTTCCCATTTAAACTTCTTCTTAAAAAACCAATAGCCCCCCTATTTTCATTTTCAAATTTTTTGACATTTCAAAATTTAGACCAGATAAAATCTGCAAAACCACTTTATGATAAAAATAATGACTTTTATTTTTTAGTTATTCACTATTTCCCTTGGGAAATTTTAAAACTTTCTGTTAAAGTCTATAGGGAAATTTCATTAAAATCACCTAATCGCTTAATATCACGCCCCAAAGTCAAAACTTTAAAAATTCCCAAAACTGACCTCCTCGTAAACTTCAAAAACAAATTTTCCCTCCAAAAATTTTTAAAGAATTTCTGCAAAAATTTTTTTTGTGAAAGTCACTAATTTTACTATTTTTAATTTTTCCTCACACGCACTTAATTTCCAACCCCCTGTAAATGCCCTTTTTTCACCTAAGTTTTTAGTTCGGATTTTGTGAGAAGCGGTTAGCTTCAAAGTTTCGTGTTGTTTTTTATTCGCTTCATCTGCTTTATGTAAGTTTGTCTTTATGTTTTTAATTTTGATTTTGTTTTATTATTTTGATTTTGTTTTTTAATGTTGATTTTGTTTTTTAATTTTGATTTGTTTTTAATTCTCTTCTGGAAATTCCACAGTACACTTCGGGTAAAATTGGGATTTTTTTATTTGACTCTCGTCCATCCCAATACAAAAAAGTGTATTGTTTTAATAGTGGCAAAGGTTTTTACCTCCTGATGAAATGGCCTTTCCCACTATTTTTGTTTTTTTCCATATCTTATTTTTATATTTTTTCATTTTTTTGTTTACTCTTTTGTTTTTGTATTCGTTATTTTGTTTTTTACTGATTATTGCAGCTTTAGCGCCAGTTGGTAAGATTATATATATATATATATATATATATATATATATATATATATATATATATATATTATATATATATATATATATATATATATATATATATATATATATATATATATATATATATATATATATATATATATATATATATATATATATATATATATATATATATATATATATATTATATATATATATATATATATATATATATATATATATATATATATATATATATATATATTATATATATATATTATATTAGGGTGTCCCTTATTTTACAAATTTTCGAAATCAAAATGACGTACCCTCTCATTTTTTTTCCTTTTATGTCAAAACACTCAGAGACGAAGTTTTATCCCATTCTGATATCAGTAACACGTGCCGCTTTTCATTTGAAAATTACAAAAATGGCTAAAAATTCAAGATTTTGTCCCTCATATCGAATTGTGTTAATCTAAGAACAATGTTGTCAATACAAAAAATATAAAGTACACATTTTTCTACATTTTTTGTATTTATATAATTGTTCTACGAGCAACGGTTATCGAGATACATAAGAAAGAAGCGCGCCCTTTTTGGAAACTCGCAAAATGCCCAACTTCACTCCGCTTAGTACGGGTGAATTACGCACGACAATACTGCATAAAAGTGTCTAAACTTTATTCTTCCTCAATATTCATAAAAAAAGCGCAAATTTGTGAAGTTTAAATAAGAAGTACGAACAATCTATTTTACTCTATTTTTTTACGGGGCAGGGCCGCTACGTGGGCACTGGAGCGGGGCGGTCACCCACGTCGCTTTTTAAAAGAAAATCATGGTGAATCTCAGCAATTATGTTCGAACTAAAAACAGAAATAATGTGTGGAATTTTGATTAAATGTGAAAATGTGGCATTTAAAAAATTAATTAAAAGAAATCACCTTATCTTTCATTGAGGAGAATATTTTCCTAAAAGTGATACGGGTCTTGACGTTAACGGTTAAATGTCGGTGCTGCTTTTTTATATAAACATTGGGAACCAAGTTTCTACTTCATGTTGGGGGCGAAAATGCAGTAAATTCCCTTTACCCCGAACCGCTTGTTTATACTTAAGAGGCGATTTATTGCATGGGGGGTTGAAAAGTCCTCAATTTTCACCCTACTTGTATTGCGTTCTCAGTTCTGTCCTTTTTAGTTTTCTCAGTCTTAACGCGACTTCCAATAAGTAAACATCCTCTGATATGTCTAAAAATCAGTGAAAATGTGTTCAGAGTTACGAAGTTTTAAAAAAGATATATATTTAGTTGGAGATGTGTGTGTGTATGTGTGTGTGTGTGTGTGTGTGTGTGAGCCATCAAATTCTCGGATCGAAACTTCCATCAAATCGGCAAGTTCTTTCAGTTCTATTTTATAATATTCGAGAAGTTAAGCTACCTCTCTTTAACAGTTCTATTCTCACGATACGGGAATGCATTATCTTTTGGAATAAAGCAAGAATACCTACCAAAGATGAGCTGAATTGTTCGAAAAAACTTATGAAATTGTATAAGCTTTGGAGAGGTTTGCAAAAGGATGCCAATAAAACTCGAGATACTTATGTTAGTCGAAGAGTAGAGTTTGAAAGTAATTTGGACAACTTATTTGATATTGCACATTTAGACGCACTCAATATGTTGAAGATTGAAGAAGACAAGGCATTTTTGATGCGACAAAGAGAAACAAGAAGGCCTGGCCACTTAGCTGGTATAGATAGAAAACTTGCAGAAAAAGAAGAGCGCGCAAGACAAAGAGCTGCCAATGAAGAAAATCGCCTAAGGCATCATTCAGCATCATCTTCTGATAAACAAGACGTTGTGACAGAAGTCATAGAGGATATTTCTCAAAATGAAGAGTCAGATTCCAGGGAAGTAAAAATTATCTTTCTCATATATCCTTAATATCATTTAGTACTTTAACATCCCAACCACATCCCAACCACGCCCTGTCGGCGACAAACAGTCGCTTAGATCAATTCGTTCCCACAGAAACTATTTAGTCAGCACATATTTTTAATTGATCTTTCAACTCTCCCATGGATGTAATTGGTCAGTGAAACAGAGCACGGATGTTTTCGCCATTTTTTGTACACATTCGATCACACTCTTTCGTCGACTGCAGACGTCAAATCAATCTCTTCCTGAATCTTGATAAATAAGTCTTAATAAAAGATCTTTAATTTTTACGAAGTTTCCCTGTCGACTTATTTGACATAAGTCGGCAGGATTAAATGATCCTGCGCAACATCCCAAACTTAAACTCGCACTACGACTACAGAAAAAAAACTAAAGTGACAGAAAGAACATTTCAACTCTGCGCCATACGCATTAACCGCTCCTACGCATACTACGTATCTCCGAACATCGAACATCGCAAACTTCCCGCTCGAACCGCGATGACTGCTTTTGGTGTCATTGAACTTCAGTGTGTGATTGGAGTGGAAATCACCGTCCGATCTTCAATCTTGACCATGACAGTGTAACAAAGCCTCACGACCATTTCTCTTCGGCCTTCGCAACGCGTGCCGGCAGTGAAGTCCCGCTCGCTGCCCACCATTCCAAATGGCTGCTGAACAAGGATGTCTGTCACACCAGCCAAAACATCTTCAACACCATGTAGTCACCGACTCCAGCCAGCACATCTACAAACATGCTGTTCCCAAAGGTGTTTTCAACTGACGACCAGTACCAGTCCTCTTCGCTATGCCAACCTGCCAATTTATGAAGAATCCGATCAGTCAACGTCGTGCGCATTCTATACGGAATACTATTCAATCTGGCTTCAAAGTTTTTCCAGAACCTAATCAGTCTTCGAACGTCCTTTTAAGGTTTCTCAACATTAGTGTGTGATAGTTTCATGTGCCTACAAGATGATTCATGAAGACCAAGTGCTTCCCTAGGTGTCTGTGTTTCCACTAGTTCGATAGTCTGTGTTTACAATATACAAAGATGAATGTCAACATGAAAATAGTGCTTGGAGTTAAATTAGAATAATTATTTCTATTTTTCAGTCGCAATCCGAAATTTAACTTGTGATTGTTTCTAGCAATTATTAGTTATCACGATTGCACCTGAGATTGGAAATAAAAGAATGTTTGAGATATTTGATATAATGATGAATGTTTGAAATATTTGATATAATTTAATTATAACCAAATTTAAATAATTAAGATTATAAATTTAAATTTCTTTTAATTTTAATTTCGTAATGAAGTTTGTTTGCCAGTTAGTTTCTCCCATGCTGGATAACCAAATTATTCATTATAAGAAGCAATTTAATTTAAATTTTTCATACTAAATAAAAAAAAAATCTATGTTATTGCGTTCAGGCAAATCAATCGAGAGCATGGCGGACCAAAAAAGTACTGACCAACAAATTGAAAATATGACTCTAACAGATAGTAATGAAATTAATAATGAACAATCACAAAATCAACCCAATAATGAAACACCTAATTTATGTACAGTTTAAAAGTCACCGACTCCCCAAGTCAACACTCTAACGTTAAACGAACTGGAAAATAGTATTTCTGATATTAAATTACCAATTAATGAAATGTCACCCGAAGCGATTATTAATTTTGATCCTGACATGGGGATTAATGTTGAAGCTTATCTAGCATATTTTAACAACTTAAATACCGATCATACTTGGAAACTACAAAATTTACCTCGTCATTTAAAAGGATCTGCTTTAAAATGGTATATAAATTATTGTGTAAACGTTCAATCTTGGTCTGAACTGGAAAATAAACTTCTTGAACACTTTCTTGTTCCAAACATAACCTCTTTTAATGAATTTAACAATTGTGTTCTTAAAATGCAAGACGATATTGTTGAGTATTTTCGCAAAAAAACAGAAATTGGAAGGAGATTAGGTCTTCCCACTGACTTAATATTACAGGGTTTAACTGATTGTGTTGTTGACGAAGTTTTGTAAAAGTCACAAGCAATGTTAATTGCCAACTAAGATAGCTAGTTAAATGTCGACAAGTTTGTTCCGGACCAAAAATGTGGACATTTAGAAAAATCTGTAGGTACACACCTTGGCGAAGGAGTCTCTCAAATATTTGTATAGAGAAAAAGGAGGTAAGGACATCAACCGAAGTTGTATGTTCCCAACTCCAAAGTCTCAAAAATTTCTCGCAAGAGAAAAATGGGGCGATAGGTGTGGAGTTCTGGTGTGTCCTAAAAAAAAATAGGGAACAGCTGATTCTACAGACTGTTATTGAAGTTGTGTTGTCAAAAGCCTGGGAAAAAATATAGTAAACTGTAAAAAACTGGGGTACGGGGAATGGTGGAAATTGGGAGGTAAAAAAAAATTGGGGCAAACGTTTGCAAGTAATCAAGTTAGGATTGTCTACATTGTGTAGAGTTTATAGAGCCCTTGTAGGTGTCATAAAAAGTTGTAAAGTTTAATAATGATAATCGAAAATTCAGTGCACTGTGTGTTTTTGTTAATAAAATTTTTCCTTCCTAATAATTAATTCAATAAAATTGTGTAAATAAAATTGCGTTAAGAGTGAATGCTAGGAGTGTGTACTAATTTTGAGCGTTCGGTTGATTATGTGAGTATCCTATCCAGTGCTATTCGATAAAAAAAAAAAGGTAAACCAGTTAAGAACTCAATTCGAGGTCCCAAGTGGTTGGTTAGAATATCGAAGACACAAAGAGGAGAGTACTAAACAAATTATACATTTCGTAAAGTAAAGGAAGGAAACTTGATTGATAGTTCTGGTGAAAGTATGCATGTCCATTGAGTTTGTGTAGTGTCAACTGGAGGGATGAAGATCACTTGACTGAGTTGAAAGTTCTTTTCCAAGCTGAATCTTGTAGCCTTCTTCATCACACCACAAGAGAGTTCCATTTTGATAATACAGTTCAATAAAATGATAATAAAAAATAGTAATAAAATACAGAATTAAGTTATATACTCAAATGTTAATATAGAATTTAGTTATTTATTCAAATGTTAATTTTAGTTGTTCTGGATCATAATAAGGTCTCAATTTTGAAACATGAACTATTTCGTTGTGTTTCGAGTTTTGTTTACGTCTATCAAGTTCATAATTTACTGGACTAGTTTGTCTTAAAATAGTATATGGACCAGAAAATGGGGAAGTTAATTTGCGGGTATTTGGATAGTGGAATTCTTCATAAATTACTAAATCTCCAATGTTAAAAGTTTTATTTACATGGCGAGCATCATAAGTTAATTTATTTCTTTCGTGACATTCTATTGTTCTATTTTTAGCAATAACCCTGGCTTCGTCTACTGGAGGGAAAATTTCCTGATTTAGAGGGGATGGAAAAGGTACAATACCAAACATTAAATAATTAGGAGGGAATTTGGTAACGGTGTGAGGGCTATTATTGTATTCGTGGACGACTTGTTCTAATAATCGTGTCCAAGGAATTTTAGGGGATGAAGAATTTACTTTAGTTCGAAGCATTGATACAATGGTAGCTTGGTTCCTTTCTGAAGAACCGTTGCATTCTGGGTGATGAGAAGAAGTTAATAAATGTTTAACATTAAAGTTTCTAAGAAATTTAGCAAGGCGAGATGAAGTAAAAGCAGGGTTTCTATCAGTTAACATTTTAGAAGGCACTTGAATTTGGAATACTTGTTTTAAACAAGTGAGCTTCTTCTAATAACTTTCTTCTTAGTGAAAAGGGGATAACAATTTTATATAAATTTCTCTTTTTAATTACTATTGTGTCATTTACATTTAAATACTTTGGGTTAGATAAATTGTCTTCAAATTGTTTACTTTTAATTAATTCTAAATCTAGTAAGTAAGTATGTTGTAATAAGGGAACAGAGGGGTGCCTTGATAAGAAATCTGCCTCAATATTTTGAGAACCTGAAATGTATTTTACATTATAATTATACATACTTAATTTTAAAGACCATCTAAATAATCTTCCTCTTAAGTTTTTAATAGATTTAATGTACTGTAAAGCAGAATGGTCAGTGTGAATGGTAAAATTAATTCCATGTAAGTAATAGTGAAATTTATCTATGGTGTCAACTATTGCCAAACATTCTAATTCAGTTATTGCATAATTTTTTTCATAATCTCTAAGTGTTCTAGAGTGGTATGCAACAGGGTGCAAAATACCATTCTCGTCTTCTTGTTTAAGTATACCTGCTACAGCTGTAGAAGATGCATCAACAAAGATATGTGAAGGGGAGTTTGGGTTAAATAATTTTAAAATAGGTTTGGAAATTAAAGCATTCTTTAAAGCTTCAAAACTTTGTTGACATTCGGGAGTCCAACTCCAAGTAACATCTTTTTTAAGTAATTGATTTAAAGGGTATCTTATTCTAGCATAATCTTTTATAAATTTGGCATACACATTCACACTACCTAGATATCTTTGAAGTGAGCGTTTATCTTTGGGAGGGGTTAACTTTTTAATTGTTTCTATATTTACATTGTTAGGGGTGATGATTCCATACTTAATCTCATAACCAAGAAAGTTAATTTGATTTTGAGCGAACACACATTTAGAGAATTTTAATTTGATATTTTCTTGATGCATAATTTCAAAGATTTTATTTAAATGTTGCAAGTGTTCGGCTTTAGAATTGCTATGTATGATAATATCATCAAAATAATTATAGGCAAAATCGACTTTATATTTAGTGAGGATTCTACGAATTATTCTATTAAATATAGCAGGAGCATTTTTAAAACCAAAGGGGAGTCTTTTAAAAGTGTATAATCCTCTATGGGTTACAAAAGCTAATTTTTCTCGGTCAGATTGAGCGATAGGAACCTGATGGTAACCAGATGCTAAATGAATGGTGGAAAATATTTTTGAATTATACAATTTATCTAAGATGGAATCTATTCTTGGTAATGGTTCACTGTCTAACTTAGTAATTTGATTTAATTTTCGATAATCAATGCAAAATCTTGTTTTATTAGGTTCGCCATATTTTGCAACCAATGTAACAGGTGCTGCATAGGGAGAATTAGTTTCTTCAATTAAATTTGTTTCTAAAAGTTGTTGTACATGAGAATCAATTTCGCGTTCATTAACTAATGATGTACGATATGGGCGTTGGTTAATTGGGAGGTCACTATTTAAAATAATTTTTTGTGGTTCTACATTAATACAACCTACATCATATTGAGAAGTAGCAAAGACACTCCTATGTGTGAGCAAAAGTCTTTCAATTTCAGAATCTTCATGAGCAATTTGTAAATAATTTGTGTTTACAGAGGCTCTGGAAGTCTGTTTGTTGTTTTGCTCAAACAAAGAGTACCCTTGGTTTATATTATTGTTAAGAGAATATTGATTATTAGAACACTGATTATCATAATCACAATGCATCATTAAAGATAAATGGTTTATCATAGGTAATTGTATGTCATAATAGTGAGGAAGGATTACATTATTTTGAGTTATTTGCTTATTTTCACAATTAATTATCAACTTAAATGTAGAACAGCCAGATAAGCCAAGTATTATATAAGGTAATGGACTAGGGTTAACAAACAAGGTAATTGTTTTGGTAATCCTTCCTAAGTTAAGTGAAACATCGACACACTTGTTTATTGAAAAGTTGCTATTTGCCTGTTTAACAAGAAAAGGATTAATCTGTTTACACTTTAAATTATATTTTACAACAAAATTATTAGGAATTATATCCAGAGTACTCGCTGTATCTATAATACAGGGAATATTGTCGTTTTGATTAATGCAACTTTTCAATATCAAATGTTCAATATGTCATATGGTGTTTCCTCCACTGGACGAGTTTTCTGTATTTGGGTTACTTTGAGGTGTTTCAGTATTATTAGTTGTGGTTTTGAAAGGACATTCGCTCATCCAGTGATAAGCATGTAGTATTCCTCTTTCGGTACAGTGACGACATGGAGAAGATGGTAAGTATTGACTTTGGAAATGATTTGTATGGTAGGTTGGTCTAGGACCTTGTTGCCGAGGAGTGTACGACCTATTGTTGCTGTGAGGTCGAAATCCTGAATTAAGTTTGTTTTGTCCAAAACTATGGTCATATCGGTTAGGTCGATTCTGGATTCCATATGGTCGAGGAGTAAAAGATTGATTAAAGTTATTTTGATTATGCTGAGGTCTATGGAACGGTGCATTTGATTGGAGTCTGAACGGTCTAACATTGTTATATGTATAGGGATAAGGAGTTTGATTAGTTTCATTTGCGGAAGAAGGTCGATTTATTTGTTGGAGGCGAATCGCCATATCTAACCATTCAGCTAATGAGGCTGGTGAGCCAATAGTTAACCCTTGTTTTATTGGAAGTGGGACACAATCAGTTAAACCCTGTAATATTAAGTCAGTGGGAAGACCTAATCTCCTTCCAATTTCTGTTTTTTTGCGAAAATACTCAACAATATCGTCTTGCATTTTAAGAACACAATTGTTAAATTCATTAAAAGAGGTTATGTTTGGAACAAGAAAGTGTTCAAGAAGTTTATTTTCCAGTTCAGACCAAGATTGAACGTTTACGCAATAATTTATATACCATTTTAAAGCAGATCCTTTTAAATGACGAGGTAAATTTTGTAGTTTCCAAGTATGATCGGTATTTAAGTTGTTAAAATATGCTAGATAAGCTTTAATATTAATCCCCATGTCAGGATCAAAACTAATAATCCCTTCGGGTGACATTTCATTAATTGGTAATTTAATATCAGAAAAACTATTTTCCAGTTCGTTTAACGTTAGAGTGTTGACTTGGGGAGTCGGTGAATTTTCAACTGTACATAAATTAGGTGTTTCATTATTGGGTTGATTTTGTGATTGTTCATTATTAATTTCATTACTATCTGTTAGAGTCATATTTTCAGTTTGTTGGTCAGTACTTTTTTGGTCCGCCATGCTCTCGATTGATTTGCCTGAACGCAATAGCATAGAATTTTTTTTTTATTTAGTATAAAAAATTTAAATTAAATTGCTTCTTATAATGAATAATTTGGTTATCGAGCATGGGAGAAACTAACTGGCAAACAAACTTCATTACGAAATTAAAATTAAAAGAAATTTAAATTTATAATCTTAATTATTTAAATTTGGTTATAATTAAATTATATCAAATATTTCAAACATTCATCATTATATCAAATATCTCAAACATTCTTCTATTTCCAATCTCAGGTGCAATCGTGATAATTAATAATTACTAGAAAAAATCACAAGTTAAATTTCGGATTGCGACTGAAAAATAGAAATAATTATTCTAATTTAACTCCAAGCACTATTTTCATGTTGACATTCATCTTTGTATATTGTAAACACAGACTATCGAACTAGTGGAAACACAGACACCTAGGGAAGCACTTGGTCTTCATGAATCATCTTGTAGGCACATGAAACTATCACACACTAATGTTGAGAAACCTTAAAAGGACGTTCGAAGACTGATTAGGTTCTGGAAAAACTTTGAAGCCAATTTGAATAGTATTCCGTATAGATTGCGCACGACGTTGACTGATCGGATTCTTCATAAATTGGCAGGTTGGCATAGCGAAGAGGACTGGTACTGGTCGTCAGTTGAAAACACCTTTGGGAACAGCATGTTTGTAGATGTGCTGTCTGGAGTCGGTGACTACATGGTGTTGAAGATGTTTTGGCTGGTGCGACAGACATCCTTGTTCAGCAGCCATTTGGAATGGTGGGCAGCGAGCGGGACTTCACTGCCGGCACGCGTTGCGAAGGCCGAAGAGAAATGGTCGTGAGGCTTTGTTACACTGTCATGGTCAAGATTGAAGATCGGACGGTGATTTCCACTCCAATTACACACTGAAGTTCAATGACACCAAAAGCAGTCATCGCGGTTCGAGCGGGAAGTTTGCGATGTTCAATGTTCGGAGACACGTAGTATGCGTAGGAGCGGTTAATGCGTATGGCGCAGAGTTGAAATGTTCTTTCTGTCACTTTAGTTTTTTTTTCTGTAGTCGTAGTGCGAGTTTAAGTTTGGGATGTTGCGCAGGAGCTTTTAATCCTGCCGACTTATGTCAAATAAGTCGACAGGGAAACTTCGTAAAAATTAAAGATCTTTTATTAAGACTTATTCATCAGGATTCAGGAAGAGATTGATTTGACGTCTGCAGTCGACGAAAGAGTGTGATCGAATGTGTACAAAAAATGGCGAAAACATCCGTGCTCTGTTTCACTGACCAATTACATCCATGGGAGAGTTGAAAGATCAATTAAAAATATGTGCTGACTAAATAGTTTCTGTGGGAACGAATTGATCTAAGCGACTGTTTGTCGCCGACAGGGTGTGGTTGGGATGTTAAAGTACTAAGTGATATTAAGGATATATGAGAAAGATAATTTAAGTTATTAAGTATAATTGGGGTACAAAATATAAGATTTAAGTTATATTGAGGGGGTTAAATTATGATATGTCATATATATATATAATTATAGAGCCTGTAATCCCGCTACTTTATAATATAAAAAAAACCGTTCGTAAAAATAATCGATATAGCTGGAGTAATTTGGCTTGGAAAATTATTTTTTCTCATACGATTAACACAAAGAGAAGATATTGGTTTAGAGACCCGGTTACCAGCTCTTATTACCGACAAAAAAGCTAATTAAAGTCCTTTATTTTAAAAAGTGTATTGTGAAAATATTTTGTCTTGTAGAATTTAAAAAAAAAATAATTTTATTATTTAATTGTCAACACGTATTCACTGTAATTTATAATTTAACATCTTCATAGTATTTGAAAACGCATTTCGTCCAATACTGCTCGTTAATTCCACTGAATTTCTCAAGTCTATATCACTATGAACGAATCCGGTTTCCAGGATCCGGCTTTTTTTCCCGGGAACGTGGAGTTTTCCTGGAAAACTGGAGCGGTATATATATAAACGTGCGACGCACTTACGGCCATTGGCATTAGTTCAGTAGTACCAGCTGCAATGACGTTTTTTTTTACTGAAGATTATATGTGGTCGTGTAGCGAAAGGCAGTTCCGCTATTTGGTAAGTTTAAAACTCTGAGGGCTAAGCGAAACGACTAATGTGTAAGCTTGTATTCAGTGCATAAGTTTTAAATTCAGATTTATTTTAATTTTTACAATTATATTTCTGTAGTTAATTGTTTTAAATAACTCCTCAATACTCTAAATGAAAAAACAAGTATTTTAGAATTTATGTAAGCAATGTAAAGCAGAAAATATTCAACAGAATTTATGTAAGCAATAAAAAACTACCTAGGTTGGATGATACGTTTATGACCTTTAGAGCGTATATTTTTTTAATAAAATTTATATTGATGTAGCAATAGGTTTTTAATAACTTCTCAATAGTACTTTAAATTTAAAAATTTGGTAAAATAAACGAATTTTTAAAATCGTGATGTATTAATCGAAAAAAGGACTGTCCTTAAACCTAACCTGGAAAAAATGGTCTCTCTTAGGGTGGATAAAAATTTTCTGACCTTTGGAGAGTATATTTTTTAATGAAATTTATATTTATATAGCAATAGGTTTTAAATGACTTTTCAATACTTTAAATTTAAAAATTTTATAAAAGTTTTGTAAAAAAAATGCTCAGATGCGAACTATTTTTAAATACATATAAATATATTGAATATTTTATTATAATTTTAAAGATAAACCGGTAGGTTCGTGACAGAAGCTGTCACTTAGAACCGCTTTCACACAAAATTCATGCGTTGGGGGAAAAACACAGCATTAAGTTCTATATTAAACTTTTAAAAGTCAAATTTAGCTACTTTTATTAATTTTGTTTCGGAAACTGGACAATTATTATTTATCTTTTGCTAAGTTTATTTGTAAATAAAAAAATAAATATGTAGTATTAATTATTGTTAAGTAGAAGCAAAAGATGTCATATCAACATACGACAGCAATCAATCATCTTGAAAAAATATATCAAGGAAGTGATTGTTCAAAAAAACCAAACCCTTCAAAATAAAACCACATTAAAATTAATCATGTGTATTAAGACTTTATTATTTATTAATAAACGCCTATACGTAAATTTAAGTCTGAAGCGTTAAATGTTCTTCATTAATTTTGCGCCAAATATTATGTCCTTCCCAGTTACAAGCGGGGATAATAGCCACAGTAGCCCCGGATTCGAATAATGGACCCCTACACCTCCAGTCCAAGGCTCTTCGATGTAGACTAGATTGTCAAGCAGAGATTCCACAAACAGTTAAAATATGTATTCAGTTGCCGTCTAATAGTAGTTTAATTTTTACAGAAAAATAAGCTTTAGAGAAAAAACGAATGTTGTTCTGTAAATAAATGGTATTTTTCTGTAAAACTAACTGATATTTTTGCAGTGTACTGCTAGTTTAAAGTTTAAAACTAATGAAAACATGTTTTTATTCCAGGTTTTCCTACACTCCTATCCAGCAGAATAAAAGAAAACTTCCACGACCACAACAGTCTAATTGCAAGCCTTTCATTTGTGATTGCTATCAATCAGCAATTTTTACTATCAATATCTAATATCAATCAGCCCATTTTTTTTTTCAATCCCTGATAACAATTAGTAATTTTTGCTATCAATTCCTGCCATCAATCATCAAACTATATATTTTTTGACAATAAATCAGCAAGCTTTATCTTTTATTGCTATCAAAAAGCCAGTTTTTTTTTGTTATAAATTAGCAGACGTTTACTTTTTTATTTCTATTAATCAATAATATATTATTTATTTTTAAGTAATTTGTTTTGTGTATTTTATTAAACGGAAACAGAAAAACATAAAAATACCATAAAATTTACAGAGATAATCGGATTATTTTATACGAAAATTTTGTAATTTTAACACAAAATCTGTTTCTATAAACAAATTGTAAAGAAAAAAATGAAATTTTACCTCTTCCCAATGGGGATACTTTACTATGGAGGATTAATAAATCACCATATCCGGGTTGGCACCACGGACCTTTTGATCATGAGTCCAGCGCTCTCCCAACTGAACTATTTCAGTACACGGAACTTCCACAGACAATTAAAATGCCTCGTCGGTTGAGTCTAGTATTCTACGTGGTTAAACACAGATTTATGTTTACTTAAAATAGTTTGTTTTACAAATTTTTTTTAAAAAAAATCAAAATGATTTTTTTTCAGAAAAAGCATGTTTTTTCTGTTCTATTAACACATTTTTTTTACAGTATGGAAACTTTTGAATAAGACAGCATAGCTTTTAAGGGGGACCGGGGCCCTCCTTTGAAGCCTAGGTTAAAATGACCTTTTTATGTACCTTTTTCTCAGAATCTATTTGATGCTTTTTATTGAAAATTTTACCAGTTATTAAATGGATGTTCAACTAGACTTTACTGGAGGCTTTTTAAAATTAATGTTTAGTTGTTAGATTTTAGTAGCTGTTTAGTAAGTTCTTAGATAGTTGTTGTAAGTGGAACTACATATTTTTTTACCTAAAAACGTCAAAAATATTAAAAAGGAAAAAATAAGACAGTTATACTCAAATCTCTCCAGCGTTTTTTTAGAAACCAACTTCTAAATACGTATACAAATTTTGAGGATGATACTTATAGTAGATTCTGAGAAAAAGGTACCTTCACATTAAAAAAGTAAGTTTTAAGCTATAAACGTTTAAGTAAACAATAGTGGTTTCTTTCCTATAAAGCATGAATGGATTTTACCTAAACAACAATTTTGTCAAAACTATTTTAAAAATACTTCTAGTTCTCAAAATTTTTATTGGAAGATATCGTTGTAAAGCTACTATTTCATATATTAAGAAACATGAGAGATACACCCGAAGGGAATTTATTTCATTAAGTGTATAAACATATTTTCAACAAATCAGTGATTTTTCCGAAATAATCCATCATGTCAATAACATCGATGTTTTAAAAATAATTTTTCACACCTCTGATTGTATTTCAAATACTTATATTTTAAAAACATACTTTCAATCGTGCATTTATTGCGTGAATTTAAGAATATTCTAATTTAAATCTTTGTCTATAGTACAGAAGTAGTGAAGTCTGTGGTCTAATTGAGGACTATAATAGTCTTCAGACAACAGAAAAAATGCATATTTAACAAAAATTGTTAAATATGCTTTTTTTTCCTTTGTATTTGTCTTTAATCATGGGCGTGAATGCTTTGTGCATTGTCTTCTGTTAATTTACAATCGTTGTATTTTGCAATAGGGTTGCAATATTTGTGAATGATTTTTATTTTAGTTTATTTCCAATGAATCTGTAACTCAGAGCCAAAAGGGAAAATCACCAATTTTAAAACTTTGGAAAAAAGATGCTTTAAAAAAGGAAAAAAAATAGCTTAAAATCTCATGTTCTGTAAAGCAATGTCTCTCTATAAAATCTCAAGCTCGGGAAATGTAGGTGACCAATTTAATTCCGACTTTCATATTTATTTAAAACTTTACAATCTAATTTACCTTTTTTTATATTCAAATTTACAGACTATTTTTTTTAACATTCCTGGCCGAAAGTTTGTCTTTTGAACTTAACTGACCAAAAGTTTTATATAAAATTAAGAAAGAATTAAACCAACTATACAACATTTATTAAAAAAATTGATAAACCCTAGTAATATAGTTTTAATATTATATGATGATTAACGGTTTAATATTTTTATACAAGGAGGAGCTGCGCTTCAAGGACAACAAAGTAAGTACTTTTGAATCATATTTTGTTTTTAAAATATTGTAGTTTGATTTGTATAAGTACAGTCACAATGTATTTTTGAAGATATTAGCAACTAGTACAGCGTGGTGAAAGTAAAAGTGACCCTTCTTAGAAGTAGGGACAAGACAGGAAATGCTGCCAAGTCAAAAACCAATGCAAAAACTGGTTTGCCATGTGAAGCCATTGATATCGTGAATATTAAGCCCAATCAGACGAGAAAATTATCTACCGGTAACTATGCCCTCTTCACCTGTGGACTGATCTGATCAAAGCACACTTAAATAGACAGCTCGCCAATAGTCCATATGCAGCTCTTTTTAGTAACAACCAAACCAACCAATGAAAAAACAGGTTTCCCAAGTGAAGCCATTGAAAGCTTCAATAATTTATGAAGTCGACTTGGAAGCTTTCAGGCGGCACCAATAGTTTTTCTCGCCAAGCATCTCCCTGCAATTATAACTCCACGACCTACGGGGCCACTTTTATTTGCGCCTGTATATTTATTTGTCGTTACAACTACAAATAAAAAAATAATAATTAAGCATGTTATACAATTTCTAATTTTAATTTTTTGATGTTTTTAGTGCAAGGTGGTGCAGGCGGTAAGTAACTTTTCTCTAAAAATTGTTTTTACCCTTAAATAAAAGATTTAAATATATATAAACGGTATTTTTTTTTACTTCCTACTCTACGTGTAAAACGGACATGATTTTATTTTTGAAGGTTATGGTGGAGGTGGGATGCAAGGACAACAAAGTAAGTAGTTTTGAAATATAGTTTTTCAAAATTTGAAGTTACTTAAGTATTTTCTAATGCGTAGGGTAGCTGGGTATTAGGGTGGGCCGAAACCACTCATTTTTTTTATTTCAAGATTGTAATAGCGCGGAAAATTTGCTAATTATAAAGACAAAATAAAAGAAATAAATTATTAAAATCGGTTTACATCTTCCGGTCGCGCATAGGCCCTAAAATTTGACAAAATTTGAAAAAAAAATCATTTTTGCGATTATTTTTTTAAAATTTTGAATTAGATGTTTTCGTAATATAATAGTTTGTATCGTCTTTAAAAAGAGACTAAAGCATTGTGTTTTAATTTGGTTTAGATTAGTTGATATCTTCCGGTCGCGCATACACAGCAACCGTGTCTCGCTCCAATGGCTACAGATCTAAAAAAGTGCGGCCGGTTTTTTAAGATCCAGGGCATGCGCAGTAAAGAAAAATGACGTCAATTGGCGGTTTTTATAAACTTGACTGCCAAAGTCAATTTTTTTAAATTTAAATTTACTTTTCGAACTAAATATAACTGGAAGTAGCTATCTAGTGTCAACACACATCTACTTTTGCAATCAATACTGATGATGAGGATTGGTGAGCATTCGAAGAAATCAATCGTCGAATATATTAATTTTCGTTTCTACATTTATTATCGTTTGCTAATAAAAATCAAATCGGGAGTTTTAATTTTACACTTCCACTAAAAGAAAGACTTGGGAATAGCATTCATCATGTACGGAAGGGAAGTTAAACATTTTTTATTGCTATATCATTTACGATTAAATAATTAATTATGAACTTTTCGAATAATTGTGTTCTCTCTTAAAAGTTTCATTCTATCAGACAAAATTTTTTGGAAATGATCAAATTTCAAAAGTTTTTTTTTTTCTTAAAATCTTTTATTTCCTTTCATAGAACAAAAGATGATGCACAACGTTCAAATTTTCTTATGTTTAAATCTCTTATAGACTGCTCGAAAGTTATTATTTTAATTAATTGGATTATTTTTAATTTCTCTTGTAAATCTAATTTGTGTTTTATCATAGTAACAGAAAAGTGAAAAATGGGCAATTCTTGTGTTCTGTGTCGGCGGACTTCACGGACAAATAAAACATTATTTAAGAAATTATTATTTATGAAGAATGATTTTCTTTTTTACGATATTGTAAATAAATTTTGTTTAAAATTATTCATTTTATTTTTTCAATTGAAACCAATTGTTTCCCTTTCTCCAAACCGTCAATAACAAAATGAATAAATACTAATATAACATAAATGCATTTTCGAAGGAGAATATAAAATTGTATACCAAATGCATTTTTACTTCTAAAATTCCTAAAAATAATACTTAAACTTCATATTGTTTACATTCGTTTACCACACATTTCTCCATATAAAATAAATAGAAAAAATAACAGTCGCTAACATAGCCTGGCAGTGGCCTCATTTTCCTAAGTATTTTGGTCTATCTAGTAACATTAATAGATCGATGAAATCGCTGGAAGAATTGGAGCCAAGTAAAAGCGCCAAATTAGAAAAGAAGCTAAATAGTTTACCGCCCAGCTTTTGGCAGCGGCCGCGTTTTCTTAACATTGAGCGTGACACGGCTGATACACAGCAAATCAAAATGTCTTAAATTCAAAATATAGTGCCATCCGTTTAAGACAAAAATGTATCTTAAACGGATGGCACTATATCCAGACCTTAAATCGCGTCTGAAAGTTTAAGACACTTGGCGATGTCTTAAACGGCTATGTTTCAGAGTCTTATCGTGTCTGAAAATGGGTTAACTTTCAGACACTTTAAGATGTCTTATGAAATGGGAGCCATAGCCCAGTCTCCAATCCAAGTCTTACATCTGTGTTAATCCAATAGAATAAAATATTTTTCGAAGCCAAATTTCTACGACCAGTGGAGTAATTTGCCTTGGAAAATATTTTTCTCCTTGGATTAACACAGAGCAAAGACTTCGATTTGGAGACCTGGCTACCACTCCCATTTCCACTTAAACTAAAATATCCATTTCCACAACCATTAACCATAATTACATATTTATCCAAACTTGGAAAAAACTATTTTATAAGGCAACAAATTGTTAAATATTAAATTGGAGGGATTTAGCACTTTATTGAATTTCTTATTAAAATTATTTTGAATGAAAAACAGCAAGTTACAAAAATGTAATACTTCATTGCACAAAAAATAAATTTATATTTCAATGTAAAACATTCTTGATTAATAACCAAAATTTACGACACAAATTATGCATCGTAAGAATAATACTTTTAACTATAAAGAAGTTGAGATTATAAAATTTTCCAAGCTGTTTCTTTTAATAACTAATAACTAAATAATTTTATAATAATATATGTATCGGTTGAATGAAGAAACCAAAGCAATTTATAGAAAATATTTTTTAACACAAAAAAGTATTACATTATTTACACTTACCTTGATAAATTTTTAACAAAATAATCCAAACTTTACCAACAAAAATTGAAGTTTCAGAATTTCTAACACACATATTTTTTTAATCAGACAATCATTGATAATCATTCACACAAATCATTGAATAGGAGAATATCGAACTGAAGATAGGACTTTTTCGATAAAAAGACTGCGACAACAACTCCGTTTCCTGGTATAGAATAGCGAAACAATTCACAGATGTTTTCCGAATGATATCCTGGTTAATTTTCACTGCATTATTAGTTTCAATCTTCGAATGTTTATTTTTCTTTCTAACTCTTCGGATAAAATTCAGCTGCCCGCTCTGTAGCACCTGGTTCTCCAAAATCCAAGTTTACAATATCAGCTGCCAGTGCAACAAAGATTGCCATTATAAAATTATCTTCTTTTTTAGTTAAGTTCTAAGTATTGTAATAACAAGTGTTTTACACTTATTTTTTTCACCGCTTATTTTTTTTTCATAGAGCACAGAAGTCTTTGCCGCAAAAAATACAGATATAGAAAGAGTAGCAGATCTGCCCCTAGGGGAAAAGGTGAAGCCACTCTTCCACCAGTATCCCATAAGGCAGTTCGCAAGCCAAAACATCCCGCCCGCCCATGGCGTGCCGTAAGCCACCAGATGGCACCATGAGATAAATTCGACTAATAAAAAATATATATTAAATAACTAGTTAAAACTTTTTGCCAGTTTTGGTAGCATAATTTTATCACTGGATATGTTTTGATAACTTCTGGTAGATATGAGGTATTTATTTATAAAAGAAGCATTTTAAAAATACAATTCTTATTGCATGTAAAGCCCATTTCACACCTGCACAACTACTTGCAATTCCGTCGCAACTTGTGGTAACCTGGTTTTTCGGGTTTCCACAAAAAATTATTTATCTCACAAATTGGAAAGTTTCATCTTTTTGTAAACAAACTTTATTCAAACCATAGACTCGCTCTTATCTCATTGAAAACATTGCATGCTCTTGAGCGTGAAATTTTCGTTGTTCCTAATACAGAAATTTATGTTTCCGAACTTCATTAATAAGATCAATTTCCATTTTTGCCGTGCATTTACTACCAATTTTTAATTACACAGATTTTTGCATTTTTTGGCAAGCAAGGAAAGTTGGCCTCTTAAAAAGTAAATAATAAACAACCAGTTGGCGAAGTCTAGTTAGCCACAATGTAGCCAAACAAATACTGAATTCTGATTGGCTAACGGTATATGCAGTTTGATATTTTTTCGTGCTCGCATGAAAAAATATCACAACTTGCGTGCAACTTTTAAATGCATGGTGTCCTATGGGAGTTGCAAGTAGTTGTGACAAGGTGTGAAATGGGCTTAACTCTTCGGCAAAAGCAGCTTTTAGCCAACCAGTATCCCGTGATGCATTGCGAAAACGGCGAAAATCGGATTCATCACACAATCGCGGGATTTGTATTGCGTTGTACGGGGATTGCGCAATCGACGGAAAAATATCTTATACACTTTCTATATCTATGCAAAAATATTCCACAGTGGAAAGAACACGAACAGAGAACTATTATTTTAATAAAGAGGAGTTGAGCAGTACAATTCAATCTTCAAAGGTTTTTTCAAACGATTTACAAATATTTAAAAACGATTTTAAAAAAAACTATATTTTATTATTTAATGTGTTTTAATCATATTTTCAATAACAATTGTTTGTTTTACATACTGTTTGCATTTTTATTATACGATTTTTATCAAACTGTTTGATAGAAGTTTGCAACAACAAAGCGTTCCTTGACTGCGTTAAAGCTCATTTCAAAAGTGTAGTGTAAATTGGCAGCTGAATACCAGTAGCAATATTAAACAATAGCTGAAATTTCGTTCTATCTTTATAATACTCTCATATTCTAATCCACGAAAAGACGAGGTCACTTTTATTTGCGCCTGTATATTTATTTGTCGTTACAGCCCCAAATAAAAAATAATAATTGAGCATGTTATACAATTTCTAATTTTCATTTTTTGATGTTTTTAGTGCAAGGTGGTGCAGGCGGTAAGTAACTTTCCTCTAAAAATTGTTTTTACCCTTAAATAAAAGATTTAAATATATATAAACGGTATTTTTTTTACTTCCTACTCTACGTGTAAAACAAACATGATTTTATTTTTGAAGGTTATGGTGGAGGTGGGATGCAAGGACAACAAAGTAAGTAGTTTTGAAATATAGTTTTTCAAATGTTGAAGTTACTTAAATATTTTCTGATGCGTAGGGGAGCTGGGTATTAGGGTAGGCCGAAACAACTCATTTTTTTATTTCGAAGTTGTAATAGCGCGGAAAAGTTGCTAATTATAAAGGCAAAATAAAAGAAAAAAATTATTAAAATCGGTTGATATCTTCCGGTCGCGCATAGGCCCTAAAATTTGAACAAAAACTTCATTTTTGCGATTATTTTTAAATTTTTTTTAATTAGATGTTTTCGTTATATAATAGTTTGTATCGTCTTCAAAAAGATATTAAAACGTTGTGTTTTAATTTGGTTTAGATTAGTTAATATCTTGCGGTCGCGCATACACAGCAAATCAAAATGTCTTAAATTCAGACAAAAATGTCTCTTAAACGGATGGCACTCTATCCAGACCTTAAATCACGTCTGAAAGTTTAAGACACTTGGTGATATCTTAAACAGCTATTAAAAAAACGGCTAAAATTTTTATCAAACTGTTTGATAGAAGTTTGCAACAACAAAGCGTTCCTTGACTGCGTTAAAGCTCATTTCAAGAGTGTAGTGTAAATTGGCAGCTGAATACCAGTAGCAATATTAAACAATAGCTGAAATTTCGTTCTATCTTTATTATACTCTCATATTCTAATCCACGAAAAGACGAGGTCACTTTTATTTGCGCCTGTATATTTATTTGTCGTTACAGCCCCAAATAAAAAATAATAATTGAGCATGTTATACAATTTCTAATTTTCATTTTTTGATGTTTTTAGTGCAAGGTGGTGCAGGCGGTAAGTAACTTTTCTCTAAAAATTGTTTTTACCCTTAAATAAAAGATTTAAATATATATAAACGGTATTTTTTTTTTACTTCCTACTCTACGTGTAAAACAAACATGATTTTATTTTTGAAGGTTATGGTGGAGTGGGATGCAAGGACAACAAAGTAAGTAGTTTTGAAATATAGTTTTTCAAATTTTGAAGTTACTTAAGTATTTTCTAATGCGTAGGGGAGCTGGGTATTAGGGTGGGCCAAAACAACTCATTTTTTTTATTTCGAAGTTGTAATAGCGCGGAAAAGTTGCTAATTATAAAGGCAAAATAAAAGAAAAAATTTATTAAAATCGGTTGATATCTTCCGGTCGCGCATAGCCCTAAATTTGAACAAAAACTTCATTTTTGCGATTATTTTTTAAATTTTTTTAATTAGATGTTTTCGTTATATAATAGTTTGTATCGTCTTCAAAAAGATATTAAAACGTTGTGTTTTAATTTGGTTTAGATTAGTTAATATCTTCCGGTCGCGCATACACAGCAAATCAAAATGTCTTAAATTCAGACAAAAATGTCTCTTAAACGGATGGCACTCTATCCAGACCTTAAATCACGTCTGAAAGTTTAAGACACTTGGTGATATCTTAAACAGCTATTAAAAAAACGGCTAAAATTTTTATCAAACTGTTTGATAGAAGTTTGCAACAACAAAGCGTTCCTTGACTGCGTTAAAGCTCATTTCAAGAGTGTAGTGTAAATTGGCAGCTGAATAGCAGTAGCAATTATTAAACAATGGCTGAAATTTCGTTCTATCTTTATATACTCTCATCTAAAGCATATTCTAATCCAGAAAAGATCGAGGTCACTTTTATTTGCGCCTGTATATTTATTTGTCGTTACAGCCCAAATAAAAAATAATAATGAGCATGTTATACATTTCTAATTTCATTTTTTGATGTTTTTAGTGCAAGGTGGTGCAGGCGTAAGTACTTTTCTCTAAAAATTGTTTAACCCTTAAATAAAAGATTTAAATATATATAAACGGTATTTTTTTTACTCTACTCTACGTGTAAAACAAACATGATTTTATTTTTGAAGGTTATGGTGGAGGTGGATGCAAGGACAACAAAGTAAGTAGTTTTGAAATATAGTTTTTCAAATTTTGAAGTTACTTAAGTATTTTCTAATGCGTAGGGGAGCTGGGTATTAGGGTGGGCCAAAACAACTCATTTTTTTATTTCGAAGTTGTAATAGCGCGGAAAAGTTGCTAATTATAAAGGCAAAATAAAAGAAAAAATTTATTAAAATCGGTTGATATCTTCCGGTCGCGCATAGGCCCTAAAATTTGAACAAAAACTTCATTTTTGCGATTATTTTTTAAATTTTTTAATTAGATGTTTTCGTTATATAATAGTTTGTATCGTCTTCAAAAAGATATTAAAACGTTGTGTTTTAATTTGGTTTAGATTAGTTAATATCTTCCGGTCGCGCATACACAGCAAATCAAAATGTCTTAAATTCAGACAAAAATGTCTCTTAAACGGATGGCACTCTATCCAGACCTTAAATCACGTCTGAAAGTTTAAGACTCTTGGTGATATCTTAAACAGCTATTAAAAAAACGGCTAAAATTTTTATCAAACTGTTTGATAGAAGTTTGCAACAACAAAGCGTTCCTTGACTGCGTTAAAGCTCATTTCAAGAGTGTAGTGTAAATTGGCTGCTGAATAGCAGTAGCATTAGCAAACAATGGCTGAAATTTCGTTCTATCTTTATAATACTCTCATATTCTAAAAAAGGCAATCAGTTTTAATCTTAGAAACATGCAATTTATTGTTCGGAAATGCAAAATTTAATATTCCAGCTGCTGTATGAATTTTTATGTTAAGCCTAACGAAACTTCAGAGAATCCGCCATTGTTAAGACACTTTTTCATGTCTTAAAAATAAAGTAGGATTCGCGTCTGAAACGACTTCGCGTCTGAATATGAAAACGTCTTAAACTGGCCGTTTTCTGTCCTTTTCAGTCATCAATGGTGTCTTATATGACGTCACAGGATTTTTAAGACACGTTATGATGTCTTAAATCATGAAGATAGTTAGCATTTAAGACTCTTTATTCTTTATGGGTCTGAAATCACGATTAATACACTTTTTTGTCTTGTTTTAAGACAGAACGATTTGCTGTGTAGGGCTTAAAATTTGCCAAAATATTGAAAATTTCACATTTTTACGACTTCTTTTAACTATTTTTAATGTACTTTTCTTTTAAACGTAATAGTTACAATATTTTTAGCTTTGAACCTAAGAATATAGTGTTTTATTATGGTGTGAATAAATGAACAACTTCCGGTCGCTCAATGAGTCCATTGCCATAGAAAAACAGTACCTGGAAATATATAGTTAGGCCTATGAATTGATGGGTGATAACAGAAATAACGGGCATGGTACTTTTCGATTTGCTCTATATTTAAAAAGATTACATATTAAATTACAGTATAGACAATTTTATAAAGAAGAAAAAAGTTCTGAATGAATAGTCCATGTTAGTAGACTCTGTCCACTAGTACTGCTCTCTATTTTGTAGTCGAAGGTACATTAAAGACTGATTTGCTGGTGAAGTTAGACATTGATTATCTGGAGGGCAGAGTTGTTCTTATAAATCCGTCTGAAGATTGATCTCTAGAAACTTTTCTTGAGGTTTCCGTGACGAGTTTTATACAGCATTCAACAGTCTGTGTGTTACCTTGGAATCATTGCAAGTAATGTTCCAGTCAGGGATTGAATTACTGTTAATGCGCGATTTAATCTCCTCGTTATTCATTTCTGCCAACAATGGGGAAGAAAAAATGCACAGTCTATCCAGTTAATTATTTCTCAGTATTCTTGCGCATTGAAGTTGGTTTATGGTAGTAGCGTAAATGTTCTTAATGTTTTCCTTCTTGCAACTATCTGCCTTGTCTTCAGAATTCTCCGAAGACCGATCTCTCTTATGTGTTGCTTGTCATCTTGAGTCATGACTAATAGTAAGTGTTCTAGGTGAACAAAAAACCCACATTATTTTCGATCACAGTGTCGATAACATCAAGCGAAGGTTTTGTTAAATACCTGGTAGATTATATATTGCTTGCTAAACAAATTTCGGGGTTTCTGTAAAGTGTTTACTTGTTTTGATAGTAAACCACACTGACATGTATGATTTCAAGATAAACAAAACTAGTTTATGAAGTTCATATGAGGTTTTTTCTTCACTTATGTACAATATGAGAGTGCAATTGCTTTCGTCAACCATCTCGAATGTGATAAGCACTCAGAATCCCGTATATCTAAACCTGCCCCTAAACAATACATGTGGACTACGTTTGCGTAACCCTAAATGACCACAAAAGATTGGGAAACACTTCATTATTATTTCGCGTAATATACCTTTTAGACCAAGAGGTCATTCGTTAGTCTTTAGATCAAATGATATCAAGAAAAGGATTTATAAGAAGCAAATCGGTCTTCGAAGTACCTTAGACTACAAAATAGAGAACAGTACTAAAGGACAGAGTCAACTAACATGGACTATTTATTCAGAACTTTTTTTTTATTTTTTTATAAAATTGTCTATACTGTAATTTAATATTTCAGCTTTTTAACTATCGAAAAGTCGAAAAGTACCATGCCCGTTGTTACAAGTTGTCTTTGTAAGCGAGATTTTAGTTTTTGAAATTCGGAAGTGAGTAGAAAGATAACGAGAGTTCTGCGCCAGTTTAGGGATGGGATGGAATGCCAATGACGTCAAGGAAATGCCAATGACGTCATGGAAATACCAATAACATAGCGGAAATGACGTAGTGGATATGAAAGTAGAGTGGAGTTGAGTTGTTTTTATCTGATACACGGAAATGCCAATGACGTCTCGGAAATGCCAATGACATCACGGAAATGCCTATGACGTAGCGGAAATGATGTAGTGGATACGAAAGTAGAGTAGAGTTGAGTTGTTTTAGCTGATGGGTGAGTTGTTTGACTGCTGAAATGTGTACTTTGTTGTTATATTTACATAGTAATTAAGGTAATTCATATCGAAATAATGAGTGGATATGAAAGTAGAGTGGAGTTGAGTTGTTTTTAGATGATAGTTGAGTTGTTTAAATGCTGAAATGTGTACTTTATTGTTATATATTCATAGTAATTAAGGTCATTCATATCGAAATAATGTCTAAATGGAGACATATAGTCTGAATACTTTAGATGTAATTGGAAATGTTTATGATGTACACTCGTGGCGCCATCTACTGATGAGGAAATAAATGATTTTAATGTAAAATAAGGTTTTACCGCGAAAAATAAATAAATTTTAGCGCGAAAAATATTAAAAAGCGAGTTTTTGGCGATTCGAAATGACGTCAGTTTTGTTATAAGGTAGTTTTATATGACGTCATGAGCAGGTTTATATGATGTCAATTTCGTTCTAAGATAGGTTTATATGACGTAGGAGTTGTTTTAATTTCATTATTGTAATAGAATAGGGTTATATAATAGTTTTATGTGACACAATTTTTAGGATTAGTGTTATTTTTAGAAATTTTAAGTCTTAAAAATATTATAAATTACTTTTTTTTTCTCATGATCAATTTTTATTTCAATAATAGTTGGTAAAAACCGTTATTACTAGTTTAATAATACATAATAGTTGGCAAAACACCGTTATTAATTTTTTTTTATTAGAAGTTTAATATAAATAAGTTTTAAAATAGTTGGTAAAGAACCGTTATTATATTTTTTATTAATAGTTTCATATAAATAAGTTTAATAATAGTTTGTAAAAAACCGTTTTAAAGCTTAAGTTTTGAATTTTTAATGTTGAAGTTTTATAATTTAAGTTTTTTTTTTTTTTAGTTTATTTTAAAGTTATTACTTTAAAAATTTATCTTATTTTTCAAAGCAGTAATAAATACACAGTTTTAAGAGACATCAACATTTATTTACACTAAATTCATGTATACATGGAATAAATACTAACATTCTTCCAAGGCATCACGTAACATTTTTTTGTGAAGGTGCAAACATATTTTTTTTACATCATACAAAAAGGCGGAATACTTGATACCTTTTTATTTGTCTTAGAAATATGATAAGTTTTTTTTTGCACATATCACGTTTAGAGAAGACGTTTTGAATTTGAAAACTTCAAAATGAAATATTTGTTGAAATACTAAGCTACCAGACACACTCATTACAGCAAGCCGATTGTTACAAATTACACTACTTGATGCATATTTCACATCTACATTGTAAATTTTCTTTTTAAACTCTAAATAAGTATCTAATGACATTACGAGACCTTGCTTGGTGGGGATGTAGTTGGGTGATTACTTTATTTTTTTCTCATGATCAATTTTTATTAGAAATAACTAACTTTTAATGTATGTTCTACAGAAATTATACCCTCACAGTAATTAAACTACACTATGTAATGTATTAAACTATAATGTCTTAAAATATGTAGCTTAAAAATAATATTATTTCATTCTGAAGAAGATACTTCTTATCGCACAAACTCCAGTGAAAAAGTTGAAACATGACAATGAATCATTATTCAATTGCATTTCTATGGGTCTACGAAACCTCTGATGTCATACATATTACGTGAAAATAGATAGTAATGTTGTTATGTATAAAAAAGTAACTTTAACTATTTCACAAATTGAAATAGGCAGTTTTATTACGTTAAAATGTATTTCAAATGGATAGTGCTATTTTAATTGTTTAGTCTATAGCTAGCGTGATAAAACTTATTAGTCCCCCCGTAAAAAATGTTTAATAATTCTTATATTTACTGCTTAAACTTAAAAATATATATTTTAAAACGTTCAACTATTATTTAAATAATTTACTTATATCTTAAAAGTGTAGTTTTTTTTTACAATACTTTGATTAAAATATTTTGGTAAAAGGTCTGGAGTTAAAAGATTATTATCAAGACGCTAGTAATAGTTTTGTTTAATGATTTTTATATTGTAATATTTAGTGTTAAAACTTAAGATTTTTTTCTGTGTTTAATGTGAATTTTTATACTTAAATGTATTAAAAGTATAATTTTATCCTGACCAATTTATTTTTCTGATTTAAAATTTTTTTGCTGTTATTTCTTTAAAATTTTCTTTAAAGTATAATTTTACCTTATATTTCACATCTACATTGTAAATTTTCATTTTAAAGTCTAAATAAGTATCTAATGGCATTACGATATCTTGCTTGGTGGGGAAGTAGTTCGATGATCATTCTATGACCTAGGTACTCTTGAACCTTATAAACAACCTTACAAATTTCTAATTAATTTATGGGAAGATAAAATGTCCAAATATTTTCACTGAAGTTTAAAATTTTTACACAAAATATTTCTACAACATAGTAAATAGTTTTATACAAATGGTTAACAAATGCGAATTGTTTTTAAGTCTATACAAGTAATTTTAATGTTTAACTTTTTATATGAAACGTCAAAAAACCCTGTATTATTTGTTAAGAAATTTTGTTTTTAAATTCGATGAGTAGAAATAACAATTCTCACAGTTTAGGATATACAATTACTCAAGGAACATCCAATTGTGAGTAAGAAAAAACCAATACATAGCGTAAATGACGTAGTGGATAGAATATTGGAGTTATCGTTTATCGATACCTAATTACCATACGCCTCGCAAGCAATGCATCACGAATGCTGAGAGGAAAGAGTATTGAACGAACCAGTAATAGGTGATATAGTTCTGATTGGTGGTTGTTTCTCTGAAATTTGGTAACTTTGTGTATATACATTTTTATTAAGGTAATTCATTCAATAATCTGGATATAAGTAGAGATTGGTTGGTTTTTTAGATGATTTAGTTTTTAAATTTGAATATGTGTGAATTTATTGTTAAAATTTCAATAATAGGTTTTTTTCGAAAGTAAGGTTTACATGTTGAATACTTTCATTAAAAATTTTTGTTACACTGTATCCGAGAAAAACAATATGTAAAATAATGAAACTTTCATAACTTTTAGGAAAAAATTAGCATTATATGTAATGTATTTTTATTCGAAAAAGTCTGAAAGTGTTTATAAAACATTTATAAAATTTCTAATAAAATAGTTTATACGTGGAGAAGTTTCATAGTAAATAGATGGTTTATAAAAGTTTTAGACAGACATTTTTAGATTGCAATTAATTTTTTGATTTTTAATCAAAAATATTTAACATTACTTCTATTCTTTTTATATATAATTTAACAACGTTATCAGTATAATATAAAGTTGTTTGCAAGAATCAGCGATGACTATTGTTCTATTTAGAGTCATAAACTAAGTTTAAATTTGTAATTATAATTATTTTTACTATAGTTATATGAATATTTTAAATAGTTAAAATAACCGTTGACTAATTTTATTAAAATGAAATAATTTATAATAGTTTTCGTAACGTTTAAAGCTTTTTAATTTTTATTTAATTTTCATAATTATTTTTTCTTTAGTTTATTTAAAGTTTTACTAAAACATTTTTTTTTCAATAGGTGAATAATATCACCAGTTTATGAAGGGACTTTTATTTACACATAAAAACTATGATCGAATAACCTAATTTTCAAGCAACGTACTTTTTGCAAAGGCATACATATTTTTTACATACAGATAGGAATAATACTTTTATTGTCTTAGAATGATAGATTTTTTTTTGCACATATCCGTTTAGAAGATATTATAGGTTATTAGGTTGAACAAAACTTTTGTGTTTGCTGAATTGCAGGAGTTGTGATGTATTTTATTTTGTATAAATATAAATAGATTATTTATGCTTGATATATTTTCTATAATGTTTTCAATTGCACATATAACTCTTAAATAATCAGACACATCACACACTTAAACATACACTATTCTCTATTCCAATCAATATGGTAAGACTATCGTAAATAAGATAACCCCTCTCTAGCTAAAACCAACCAAAATATTTTAGATAATGATAGAGGTAACTCGTGATAAAGATTTCCCCAAACAAACAGATAGAGATAACTCCCACAAGAAACTTCTAATTTTAACCCTCATATATATTTTTTGTTTTACCATATTGTATATACACATTTGAAGAAATATATTTCGATCAGTATTCAAGAGGTTCTTCATTGTTTTAAATAAAATTCATACTTTAATCTAATCTTTAGGCTAAGTCAGAAGGGTAGATTTTCTTAACATTCTTTTTTCAAGTGTGCTAAACGCTATTACTTACATCATTCATGGCTCAACTTAACAAGTTTATCAGTATACCTGAAGAATTGCTGATTAAGAATGCTGGTTCTAGCAAAAGGTTAAGTGAACTGGTGAAATCAATGATAAAAATATTAAACAGTAACTTACCTGATCACGAAAAATTAACTCGCTACCATGAAGTTCTTCAAACAAGTTTAAATCTGCAGGAATATAATCAACCTATACTGGAAATAAAAAAACAGACATGACAGTGAGAAGAAAGATGTTCAAGAAATGAAAGTGGAAAAAGCAGATAACAACTACGATGATGTAGGTGAAGTAGTAGTATCCCAACATATGTTTTTAAAAAAAAATAAAGTCAAAAAAAAACTTCTATTAAAGAAATATTAGCATTTAGTAAAGATATACATATAAATCAAAGTATTATTCTCGCATTTGGTCTATTTTCTCGAGGTTTAAACGAGTAGTTGATAACTTTGAATAATTTATATATATAACATAGTATAAAAATTATCAAAAGCTAATTAAAAAATACATTTTCACAGCTAATAAAAATTTATAGTGAATAAAGTCTGAATAAAATAGAGTCTAAATTCAAAAGGTATTGACGAGAACGACTAAACATCTCATGTATCTTCCAAAATATCAAAGAATTTTATCGTCAAAACTTTCAACTTATCGCCTAACGAATGGAAAATAACATTCAAGAACAAAAATAGTGCAAGTCAAAAGTAGAATTTTTGATTTTATTAATTTAAAATAGATTGAAAAACTTTACAAAACATATTTTTCTTTCAAGAAATCACTTCTCTGACTTTATTTTTCCTTAAGTATCATTAACATTTTCGCATCAAATTGCATCATTGACATCAAATTTATAATTTTTCTGTCATACTTTATGATTTTTAATGTTATTTTTTTTTTCAATTCTATTCTGATTGTAAATTGAGGCGTTTCTCGTATCTTCGATATGAGAATCGTATCGAAGATACGAGCCGCAATTTCTATTCAATCATCCGTACAATTAAAAAAAAAATAACATTAAAAATCATAAAGTATGACAGAAAAATTATAAATTTGATGTCAATGATGCAATTTGATGCGAAAATGTTAATGATACATAAGGAAAAATAAAGTCAGAGAAGTGATTTCTTGAAAGAAAAATGTGTTTTGTAAAGTTTTTCAATCTATTTTAAATTAATAAAATCAAAAATTCTACTTTTGACTTGCACTATTTTTGTTCTTAAACGTTATTTTCCATTCGTTGGGCGATAAGTTGAAAGTTTTGACGATAAAATTCTTTGATATTTTGGAAGATGCATGTGATGTTTAGACGTTCTCGTCAATACCTTTTGAAATTAGACTCTATTTTATTCAGACTTTATTCACTATAAAGTTTCATTAGCTGTGAAAATGTATTTTTTAATTAGCTTTTGATAATTTTTATACTATGTTATATATATAAATTATTCAAAGTTATCAACTACTCGTTTAAACCTCGAGAAAATAGACCAAATGCGAGAATAATACTTTGATTTATATGAATATCTTTTCGAAATGCTAATATTTCTTTAATAGAAGTTTTTCTTTGACTTTATTTTTTTAAAAAAAAACATATGTTGGGATACTACTATTTCACATTTTAAAGATATGAAAAAGTGGTAATCTTATCTATCTTAATCTCATTGATTCTTCAAAACATAACTTTAAATATTATAAGACTAAGTTTTGAATATAAAAACTTTATAACACTTAAGAAAATATTTTTGATAATGTTTTCTACGTGTGAACTATTTGGTTTTCTTAAGTTTATATTTTTTTAACATTTTCAGACTTTATGAAATAAAGAAATGCAGCATATATATGTTAATGTTTTAAAAAATTATGTAGGTTTCATTATTTTTACTGTTTTATTTTTCCGTGAGAATAAAAAAAAAAGTTTTTATGCAGATTTTTATATAATCCTACTTTATTTATATAAATTAAACTATTTTAATTATCCCCAGTGTATAGAGTCAAAAAAAATCAAATATATGTTACTTTTATGTATGTTAATGATTTTTTAATTATGTAAGTTTCATTGTTTTATATAGTCCTACTTCTAAAAAATTTCTTATTGCAATAAAATTAGAATAATACTTCTACTCAAAGCTGATTAAAAAAATATATATAATTTCTATTCATTATGATATTTTTCTTAATATAACAATAATAATACAAATATAAGGAAAAAACTTTATTCAAAAATTTTCCCATTTCAACGTGATTACAGGAATTTTCTTTATTACATGTTTCTTCCTTGATGCCACATCGTCATTCATAGCATTCTTTTCAATTAGTTTTCTATTAGTTATCCATGATTTTGGTATATTCAAATCACTTATAGCTTTATTATATATATTTTTATCTGATACAGCTGTTTTTGAATTAGAGATATATTTAATCAAGTCGATAATATTAGAGTTTTGAATGTGTTGTCCATGTAAGGAGATTTCACCACGATTATTGTAAAAGAGTACATTTGGTTGTTTTTTGATAAGAGTAAGAATATTTTCGGCTACACTTCATCTAGATTTAGGTATAGCAGCTAGAATGACATCATCGTAGTTGTTATCTGCTTTTTCCACTTTCATTTCTTAAACATCTTTCTTCTCACTGTTGGAAATGGGTTGTTAATGTCTGTGTTTTATTTCTAGTATAGGTTGATTATATTCCTGCAGATTTAAACTTGTTGAAGAACTTCATAGTAGCGAGTTAATTTTTCGTGATCAGGTAAGTTACTGTTTAATATTTTTATCATTTATTTCTCTAGTTCACTTAACCTTTTGCTAGAAACAGCATTCTTAATCAGCAATTCTTCAGGTATACTGATAAACTTGTTAAGTTGAGCCATGAATGATGGAAGTAATAGCGTTTAGCACACTTGAAAAAAGAATGTTAAGAAAATCTTCCCTTCTTACTTAGCCTAAAGATTAGATTTAAAGTATGAATTTTATTTACAACAATGAAGAACATCTTGTATAAAGTGAAGTTCGTTGAATACTGATCGAAATATATTTCTTCAAATGTGTATATACAATATGGTAAAAAAAATATATGAGGGTTAAAATTAGAAGTTTCTTGGGGGAGTTATCTCTATCTGTTTGTTTGGGGAAATCTTTATCATGAGTTACCTCTATCATTATCTAAAATATTTTGGTTGGTTTTAGTTAGAGAGGGGTTATCTTATTTACGATAGTCTTACCATATTGATTGGAATAGAGAATAGTGTAAGTGTGTGATGTGTTTAATTATTTAAGAGTTATATGTGCAATTGAAAACATTATAAGAAATATATCAAGCATAAATTATCTATTTTTATTTATACATAATAAAATACATCACAACTCCTGCAGGTCAGCAAACACAAAAGTTTTTTCAACCTAATAACCTATAAATATCATTATAAGAAATATAGCAAAATAGAATCTAATATTCTATAAGCAGAATATTTTTCCATCCTAGAATGTAACACAATATAATATGCCTCGCATATTTGAAGTACAATTTCTTGAAAATTAGCGCTTGATCAGAGTTTTTACATGAGGGACAACAAAATCCTTTTCAACAAGACAAAGCTTCAGGTTTATAAAACTATAATCAAACCAACAGCTATCTATGGATCTGAGACATGGACTTTAACGCAAAAACAAGAAAAAATGCTGATTACATGGGAAAGGAAAATTCTTAGAACTGTTTTTGGACCTGTCAAGGAAAGAGATCTTTAGAGAAGGTGATTTAATTTCGAAATTTCAAGACTATTTAAGGAAAAGGATATAATCAGTTATGTAAAGGCAAAAAGAATACAATGGCTGGGACACCTGGAAAGAATGAAGGAAGGCAGAGGCACTAAGAAAATATTCAAGGGGCAGTGCCAGGGACAAAGGAAAAGAGGAAGACCAACTAAGAGATGATTTGATGAGGTGGAGAAAGACCTTAAGACTCTAAAAGTCCGAAACTGGAAACAAAAGGCTAGGCTTTGGAGGAAAATTGTTAGTGAGGCCATAGTCCAACATGGACTGTAATGCCAAGGAGTAAGTAGTAAGTAAGACAACAAAATCCTTTTCAACTAAAGACTTTGAGATGACTATATTGCACCTATTCTAAAAAAAAAATGCTATCATTACTAAAATTTTAAGAGTGTATATGTTAGTTTTAAAATAATCTATTGAAAATATATTATAAAAAATAAAAAGCTTTACTTACGAAAATATAAAAAATTTTCATTTTAAAAATTACGTCAACAGAGTATATATTTTACGTATTTAAAAAATGCATACATGGACTTGTTGTAAACAATAACTATTAATTACATGAATCTAGCAGTAGTGTATGCATCTAGCAATAGACAGATAGTCATCGCTGATTCTTCAAAACAAACTTAAAAGTTATACGACTAAGTTTTAAAATGTATATAAAAAAAGAATAGAAGTGAATGGTTAAACTATTTTTATTTTAAAAAAAAATCTTTAGTGGCGAAAATCATGTCTCGTTAAAAACTTTGTGACATTTGAGAAAATATTTTTCTCAATGTTTTCCACTTATAAACTATTTAGTTTTTTAAGTTTTTATATTTTTTAACACTTTCAGACTTTATGAAATATAAAATACGACATATATATGTTAATGTTTTTTAAAAATTTATGCAAGTTTCATTATTTTTACTGTTATTTTTCTGCGATAATAGAAACAAAAAAGGTTGTTTATGAAATTTTTTCACATAACCTTACTTTGAAAGAAAAAATCTTATGGTGTTAAAATTGGAATAATATCTCACATCAATACAAATAATAAAAACGTTAAATCAATTCAATGAAACCATACTTAAAGTTCCATACTAGTGATAGAGTATTGAATAGATATACTTTCATATAAAATGTGTTCAGACTTACCAAATTTAAAGAAGGAAACACCAAATTTAGACTATTATCAGCTATTACAAGGGGATTTTTTCGAACTATTTTCTTTAACCTCTCGCGTATGAATACAAAGTTTTTGCGGAGGGGAACTGGGTAATTAGGTCATCGTAAGATACCTCAATGTTATCGCCTACGATCATTATAAGTGCATATATTAGGATTTTTTTTCTTTCAACTGACAATATGAGTGTTTCTTGTTGTAATGTGTATATCTCCATAGTAGAATGGTTAATGCGGTGTCTTAACAATACAGATATTTTGTATAACAAATAATAAGTTTTGCGTTTCATAAAAACGTAAACCAATTAAAATTTATTGTATGCTTCAAAAACAATTTCGCATTTGTTAACTATTTTGTATAAAACTATTTACTATGTTGTAGAAATATGTTGTGTAAAAATTTTAAACTTCAGTGAAAATATTTGGAAATTTTATGTTCCCATAAATTAATTAGAAATGTAAGATTGTCTATAAGGTTCAAGAGTACCTAGGTCATAGAATGATGTAAAAAAACCGCGATTTGAAAATAAATAGTAGCATACTAAATTTCTGTAACAATAATTTGCGAAATAACCATTCCACTTTTCATCATTTAACTAGTTTTAAGGAAAAATATGTGAGTCATCTAACTACTTCCCCACCAAGCAAGATATCGTAATGCCATTAGATACTTATTTAGACTTTAAAATGAAAATTTACAATGTAGATGTGAAATATAAGGTAAAATTATACTTTAAAAAAAATTTAAAGAAATAACAGCAAAAAAAAATTTTAATCAGAAAAATAAATTGGCCAGGATAAAATTATACTTTTAATACATTTAAGTATAAAAATTCACATTAAACACAGAAAAAAATCTTAAGTTTTAACACTAAATATTACAATATAAAAATCATTAAACAAAACTGTCACTAGCGTCTTGATAATAATCTTTTAACTCCAAACCTTTTACTAAAATATTTTAATCAAAGTATTGTAAAAAAAATTACACTTTTAAGATATAAGTAAATCATTTAAATAATAGTTGAACGTTTTTAAATATATATTTTTAAGTTTAAGCAGTAAATATAAGAATTATTAAACATTTTTACGGAGAGGACTAATAAGTTTTACCACGCTAGCTATAGACTAAACAATTAAAATAGCACTATCCATTTGAAATACATTTTAACGTAATAAAACTGCCTATTTCAATTTGTGAAATAGTTAAAGTTACTTTTTTATACATAACAACATTACTATCTATTTTCACGTAATATGTATGACATCAGAGGTTTCGTAGACCCATAGAAATGCAATTGAATAATGATTCATTGTCATGTTTCAACTTTTTCACTGGAGTTTGTGCGATAAGAAGTTTTTTCTTCAGAATGAAATATATTATTTTTAAGCTATATATTTTAAGACATTATAGTTTAATACATTACATAGTGTAGTTTAATTACTGTGAGGGTATAATTTCTGTATAAAAAATTTAGAACATACATTAAAAGTTAGTTATTTCTAATAAAAATTATCATGAGAAAAAAATAAAGTAATCACCCAACTACATCCCCACCAAGCAAGGTATCGTAATGTCATTAGATACTTATTTAGAGTTTAAAAAGAAAATTTACAATGTAGATGTGAAATATGCATCAAGTAGTGTAATTTGTAACAATCGGCTTGCTGTAATGAGTGTGTCTGGTAGCTTAGTATTTCAACAAATATTTCATTTTGAAGTTTTCAAATTCAAAACGTCTTCTCTAAACGTGATATGTGCAAAAAAAAAAACTTATCATATTTCTAAGACAAATAAAAAGGTATCAAGTATTCCGCCTTTTTGTATGATGTAAAAAAATATGTTTGCACCTTCACAAAAAAATGTTACGTGATGCCTTGGAAGAATGTTAGTATTTATTCCATGTATACATGAATTTAGTGTAAATAAATGTTGATGTCTCTTAAAACTGTGTATTTATTACTGCTTTGAAAAATAAGATAAATTTTTAAAGTAATAACTTTAAAATAAACTAAAAAACTTAAATATAAACTTCAGCATTAAAAAGTCAAAACTTAAGCTTTAAAATGGTTTTTTACAAACTATTATTAAACTTATTTATATTAAATTATTAATAAAAAATATAATAACTGTCCTTTACCAACTATTTTAAAACTTATTTATATTAAACTACCAATAAAAAAATTAATAGCGGTGCTTTACCAACTATTTTAAAACTTATTTATATTAAACTTCTAATAAAAAAATTAATAACGGTGTTTTGCCAACTATTATGTATTATTAAACTAGTAATAACGGTTTTTACCAACTATTATTGAAATAAAAATTGATCATGAGAAAAAAAAGTAATTTATAATATTTTTAAGACTTAAAATTACTAAAAATAACACTAATCCTAAAAATTGTGTCACATAAAACTATTATATAACCCTATTCTATTACAATAATGAAATTAAAACAAGTCCTACGTCATATAAATCTATCTTATAACGAAATTGACGTCATATAAACCTGCACATGACGTCATACAAAACTACCTTATAACAAAACTGACGTCATTTCGAATCGCCAAAAACTCGCTTTTTAATATTTTTCGCGCTAAAATTTATTTATTTTTCGCGGTAAAACCTTATTTTACATTAAAATCATTTATTTCCTCATCCGTAGATGGCGCCACGAGTGTACATCATGAACATTTCCAATTACATCTAAAGTATTCAGACAATATGTCTCCATTTAGACATTATTTCGATATGAATTACCTTAATTACTATGAATATATAACAATAAAGTACACATTTCAGCACTTAAACAACCCAACTATCAGCTAAAAACAACTCAACTCCACTCTACTTTCATATCCACTCATTATTTCGATATGAATTACCTTAATTACTATGTAAATATAACAATAAAGTACACATTTCAGCACTCAAACAACTCAACTATCAGCTAAAACAACTCAACTCTACTCTTTTGTCGTATCCACTACGTCATTTCTGCTACGTCATAGGCATTTTACTGATGTCATTGCCATTTCCGTGACGTCATTGGCATTTTTGTGTGTCAGCTAAAAACAACTCAACTCCATTCTACTTTCATATTCACTACGTCATTTCCGCTACGTCTTAGGTACTTCCGTGACGTCATCGGCATTTCCGTGACGTCATTGGCTTTTCCGTGACGTCATTGGCATTTCCGTGACGTCATTGGCATTCCATCCCATCCAATCCCTCATCCCTCCACTGGCGCAGAACTCTCGTTTTCTATTTACTGAAGTGGTATAACTTCCTTTCTAACAGTTAGCTGATCACATGATAAAAAAAACAATAAAAGCAACTACAAACTGTCTTAATTTTTTATACTTTTTGATACAGCAACCGTTATCAAAATATTTTGAGAATTGTTTCTAAAACTTTAAATGCTAAATTTGTGTATGGTATAAATGTAGAAACGGAAAAAAACTTATACAATTAGATATATTTATTATTCTCCTCTTAACGGCATGCACAAATCACTTCTGTAATTTTTAATCCTTTTGTTTTTGAATATTTGGAAAAAGTAACATTTTTAATTTCATTTAAATATTTTATTTTAGTGCAAGGTGGTGCAGGCGGTTTTCAAGGGCAGCAAAGTAATTTCTTTTTGTCTAATTTTTTATTAAATATTACCATTATTTTTAAAATGGATAATGTTGAAACACAAAAAGTATTCCTTCTAACTACACATACAAAATTACTACTGCAAATTTAAACTCTTGCTTTTTGTTAAATGTATAGAAACCTGAAAGTTTTAATTTAAATTTTTTATTTTTTAGTGCAAGGTGGTCCAGGCGGTATGTACATTCTTTTAAAAAGTTGTTTAAGTCTTTTTATTTATTAGTTATATTAGTCTATTTTATTCATTTACAGTATTCATGAAATGATACACTAATAAGTACTAAGGCCTTAAAACTATTCGATGATGTTGCTTAGTTTTTAAAATAATGTTTTTGGAACAAAAAATTGTGTGTGTTTTTTCAGTTATTGTAAGTTATGTTGAAACAATACAAAAATATTGAGCAAAATAATAATGAATAGTCGCCACAAAAATTGTGTTGATGACTCAGTATTTATGTATTCTTCCGAAACGATCTTAAACGATGTTAAATTTGTCGAAATTCTTAATACTTGAAATCGTAAAACTCCAGCGATATAAAATGCGATAATTCAACTATTGTAAATTCTAGAAACTCCGTCGATCGCTAATTGGATTCTTAAAATTTAGGAACTTCAGCTCTCTTGAAATTGCGGAACTCCGGTGATCCTATAGGTGCGCAGCTATGGCAATCTTAAGAGTTTACGCATAAACCATAAGAAACTAGCATTTTTTCCTTACATATTTTTCACAAAATTGCTCCCAGATAGGGTGCATTTGCTGCCAGTTTTTTTCAGTTAGTTGCACAAATTTTGCTCTTGGAATTTTACTGCTTACTACCTCCTACATTTACATAATTGTAAAATTTATAGAATGAAATACAGAAGTAAGCAGTAAAAATGATTGCTAGTTTTTCAGTGCTTAGCGCAATTGATATCATTGGGGAGTGGATAACTGAAATCTAAGGTAATGAAAATATTGCGAAGGTATTGAAAATCCGAAATGGAGATTTTGTGTTTTCTATACGTTTTGGAGTTTGCTAGTTCTAAAAAGTGGCTTTTGAACATAGGTCCTTCAGTCTACATCAATACGCAGCTAATAGACCGTGGGGCAAGGGTAGAAAAAGTGCTTTAAAAAAAGTTTCGTTTGCCAAGTCAGGGGACCAAGTAAATTATTGATTTTCTGAAACATGTTGATCTATTGATCAGAAAAATAAAAAGTTGTCACAAAAATAACTGCTCAGATTTTTTTAGAGCCATTTAAAATGTATATTTTAAAATAATTTATATTTGTGTGAACTTAATAAATTTCTGTAAATATGATGTAATTTTTTTTCTTATTGTATGATTAATAGGTAGGCTATATACCATACAATTATAAATTTATTTTTCAGAAGCAGACAATTGTTGTCAAATAAGGGTGGGGGAGGGAGTAAATATTAATGCTACATAGGGCATCCCAAGATAGGCAAATACGTCACTTAGAAAACTAATATTTTAAATAAAATCATGTCATGTTACTTATATCATATTCTTCAATAGAGGTCTACTCAAAAATTTACATCTGATACTATGATTTCTAAACTACAGGCAAATGAAGCTTTTTTTTATGTCTAGAAGCTTGAAATGAAAAAATGACTTTTGTTGTTGACTCATAGAAAGACTCATAGACATTTTTAAATTAAAGGTATTTAAGATTAATTTGTTAGACACAAAGTCATTCCAAAAGAAGAGTTAAGTTTCAGTTAATCATTTTCGCCCGAATCATCGAAAAATGTATAAAATGTATTAAATGCACATTTGGACCCAAAACTCTCTGGGGACATATGGTGCCAAAACTTTTGGTGTTTTCTGTTTCTAAAGGCTAAGACCTTGCTTTTGATGTATGACACTCCCACTTTCAGTGAGCATTTAAGCTTCTAGCTGAAATTTTGGAATTTATTCTTTGACGAAGCATTTAACATGAAAAAACCCAATTCCACCCCTCTGACACTATTTATTGTTTTAAAGTCCTGGTTTTTTAGGTGTACACCTCCACCTCGTCTAGAGCTAACTTTTCCTACCCAACTTGGCATAGGTACATGCAAATTTTTAAATGCAGGCCTATATCTCTGGATGCAAAATTTAAAATGCACATTTGGACCCAAAACTTTCTGGGGACATATGGTCCCAAAACTTTTGGCGTATTATGTTTCTAGAGCCAAGACCTTTCTTTTGATATATGACAATGTCAATTTCTGTTAATATTTCAATTGTCAGGCCCAAAATTCATTAGTATTTTTCAAGCAATTCTTGTGTGCAGCCAATGAAAGTTATGATAAGATACTATTAACTTCAAAAATGCAATTGAAGGGCCGTTATTTTTCATTATTTCTGCAATATTATACCAATTATAGAGGCTTTTAGCGATTAAAGTTTTAAAAATATTGGTTAATAGTTAGAAAAGTTGAATTTGGTACATGTTGTTTACATTTTCTTAACAGCGTAATACTGTTTTAAAACCGAGTTTATTGCAATAATACCATCAATTAAATGAACAAAATTAGCTTGCTAGTGTTTAACGTATATTTTTATTTCTTAATTGAGTGTTTTATAAATTTAGAAAAAAAACATTTTTAATTAAGAATGTTTGCTTTTTGTACTAGTAAAATATTCCCAAACAAACCAAGCGTAATGTTGTTTCGATACTTAGTTTTAATGCAATAATAAAGTCAATTAAATAGCTAAAAAGAGTGTACAAGCGTTTTACGTGTATTTTTATAAAACAATTGAGTAGCTTCGATTGATAAAACAAATATTTTTAATTAAGAAAGTCAGCATCTTGTCCATGTAAAGTTTTCAAAACAAAGCGCCGCGATGGCATAACTTGTATTTCAGATCGAATTTTAATACAATTATTTCGACTTCAACATGCAAAAAAACACTAAATTGTTCTTTGTACATTTTTAATTCACAATTGAGTCATTTCAAATAGGAAAAATGTGATTTTAGTTGTACTTGGTAGAAATCATAACAAACCTCGTTTTTGCCGATAGCGTAATGCTCTTTTCGGACTCTCTCTCGAAAAATGTAAACAAACCGAAAGTCCTGGCGGAAGTATACATAACAATATTAGTTAATTTTTAGAATAAGGAAGTCTTGTGATATTTTTTGGTCAGAATATTTACTTTTTTACTTCAAAATGAATTTAAAAACATATTTTGTTGTTATAATTTGTGAATTTTTTAATATCTTGTAATAAATTTGCTTACTAGCAACGCCATCTAGTGAGCAATAGGAAAATTTTCATGTAACTAGGTCATTAAAAATAGTTCCACATTTGACATTCGAATGTTAAAAACTACACAATTTTACACATGACAACTTTTCATTTTTAAATAAAATGAGTATTTTCCTTAATTTTTGCAAAAAAATATCGTGGTCCCTTTCATTGGCAAACGAATATTAACATTTAGCTTGCACGGCCCATGGACTATAAGATCAATTTTAACGCTCTAACCTTTACACAAATATATATAAGCACAAGTAAAATTTGTTTTACTAGAAAGAGATTAGAATTTGAATTTTCCGCACATCATTTTTCTAAAATATTTTTTTCTATAACTTATTTTTCCTTTGTAAATATACTACAAAATAATTGAAATATACATTGAATTAATCCAAAAATAATCTTTACTAAAATATATAATGAAATACTAAACATTATGATTATTTTAATGACATATTAAAATATCATCATTTCATTTAGAACACCCTAATATTTCCCCAGCAATTTAACATATCTTATTATTTCTATATTTTAGGTTATTGTAAGTATAAAATGCTTCCTACAGTTATTTTTTAAGCAATTTAAACTGATTTTTTATACAAAAACCTTTAATTACAATGTTCCGAAACTTCAAATTCAAATTACTTTAAATTCTGAATGTTTTTTTTTTTATCTCACAATGAAAATTAATTAGTAATTTAATTTCTGACTAGCATACGGCATTTTGTTAAATTCCGTTACGGCAAAACTGAGATGGTTTTTGTGAAAGTTAAAATAACTTTATTTCACTGAAATATAATTGCATAGTCAAACTACAACAATTCTTTTCAACCATGTGTGCCAAAAATCTTTACATCAGGTTGGTCAAATCCATTTTAAGTAATTAAATAATTTTTTAATAATTTTTTGTCCCTTACCAGTACGGACGTTTTAAAAGTTAAAGGGTTAATACAAAAGAAGTTTACTACAGTTGATCAATATACAAGCAATATTCGCACCTGGAAGGTGTTAATGTTGCAAAAAAAAAAAAAACAATTGAACGCTCGCATTTGGATATTGCAGTTTTGAGTCTTAAATCGTCTACTGTCAGCGAACATAAATATGTCCCTTATTTAGGGTCGTTGTTTAATTTTCGTTAAATGATAAAATATTTGTTTAACATTTTTGTAGTAGAATATTTTTTTTAAAAAATTAAGATTTCATTTTTGCATACATTTTCAGTGCCAGGTGGAGCAGGCGGTATGTATTGTTATTTACATTTTTTTATTTAAAAATAACTATTATTTATTAGCTATTAAAAGATTACCCCTTGTTCGCATGGACTTAAAAAACGATTGTATATTAGTAATGTACATACCATTTAGTCTGTATTAGGGCAACGCATTTGTTATTGTTCTCTTTCTGCCATTTTCCTTAAATTAAAATTTTAAAAATACATCGTGAGTCTCACATAAAAAGAAAGTTTAAACCTAACGGGCTTAAGATTTCATTTAACAAATTTATTTTGCAGGTTGGCCCGGATGGGGCGGATGGGGAGGTGAGAAAAAAACATACTACCTTCTTCAATTACATGACTGTCAAATTTGAAGAATGTCAAATATTGTATTTTAATTGTGATATTTTTCAATCTTTGGTGCAGCAAAATATATTTGAGCTGGCTGTAGTACCTGATAAAATTTAGTTTGATAGTTGTTGCATTCTTCTTTTTAAAAAATCTTAATTTAATAATTACGGATGTTGTTTTGTTGTTGAAGATGGTTTCATTTTTTGATATACAGGCTATGAGATTACTTTGGGTTCCGCTCAGATGTCGGCTTCCTCAATTGAATTGGGTACCTCGGTACACAATTTACGAGGCCAGTTGCCAATAGCCAACGTGTAGCTCAAGTGCGATTTTCAGTCAGCTGAACAAATCTCTGCAGGTCAATAAAACGTATATAACGCGATACATGTATTTTTATTTTATTGAGGACCTGGTGGATCCGGCATGCAAGGACAACAAAATATATAAACTTTTAAACAAAACCTCATCATAAGCTGTTGCTAAATATAACGTGTTATACAATATCAGTACAGTAATACTCTCATTATCCGAATCAATTTATACCGGACACTTTTCAGATGATTAAAAAATCAGGCAATCGGATTTTTTCTTTAGACATAAATGCAAAAGCAGTTTTAAATATATTTTTTTTAATTTTCAAATAATTTTTAATTTTTTTTTAAATAATTTTTTAATAATTATTTGTCCCTTACCAGTACGGCCGTTTTAAAAGTTAAAGGGTGAATACAAAAGAAGTTTACTACAGTTGATCAATATACAAGCAATATTCGCACCTGGAAGGTGTTAATGTTGCAAAAAACCAATGAACGCTCGCATTTGGATATTGCAGTTTTGAGTCTTAAATCGTCTACTGTCAACGAACATAAATATGTCCCTTATTTAGGGTCGTTGTTTAATTTTCGTTAAATGCTAAAATATTTGTTTAACATTTTTGTAGGTAGAATATTTTTTTAAAAAAATTAGATTTCATTTTTGCATACATTTTCAGTGCCAGGTGGCGCAGGTGGTATGGTGGTTATTTACTTTTTTTATTTGAAAATAGCTATTATTTATTAGCTACTAAAAGATTACCCATTGTTCGCATAGACTTAAAAAAAGGATTCGAACTGTATAATAGTAATGTACATAACATTTAGTCTGTATTAGGGCAACGCATTTGTTATTGTTCTCTTTCTGCCATTTTCCTTAAATTGAAATTTTAAAAATACATCGTGAGTCTCATATAAAAAGAAAGTTTCAACCTAACGGGCTTAAGATTTCATTTAACAAATTTATTTTGCAGGTTGGCCCGGATGGGGAGGTGAGAAAAAAACATACTACCTTCTTCAATTACATGACTGACAAATTTGAAGAATGTCAAATATTATATTTTAATTGTGATATTTTTCAATCTTTGGTAATACAAAATATATTTGATCTGGCTGTAGTACCTGATAAAATTTAGTTTGATAGTTGTTGCATTCTTCTTTTTAAAAAATCTTAATTTAATAATTACAGATGTTGTTTTGTTGTTGAAGATGGTTTCATTTTTTGATATACAGGCTATGAGATTACTTTGGGTTCCGCTCAGATGTCGGCTTCCTCAATTGAATTGGGTACCTCGGTACACAATTTACAAGGCCAGTTGCCAATAGCCAACGTGTAGCTCAAGTGCGATTTTCAGTCATCTGAACAAATCTCTGCAGGTCAATAAAACGTATATAACGCGATACGTGTATTTTTATTTTATTGAGGACCTGGTGGATCCGGCATGCAAGGACAACAAAGTATATAAACTTTTAAACAAAACCTCATCATAAGCTGTTGCTAAATATAACGTGTTATACAATATCAGTACAGTAATACTCTCATTATCCGAATCAATTTATACCAGACACTTTTCAGATGATTAAAAAATCAGGCAATCGGATTTTTTCTTTAGACATAAATGCAAAAGCAGTTTTAAATATTTTTTTTTAATTTTCAAATAATTTTTAATTTTTTTTTAAATAATTTTTTAATAATTATTTGTCCCTTACCAGTACGACCGTTTTAAAAGTTAAAGGGTGAATACAAAAGAAGTTTACTACAGTTGATCAATATACAAGCAATATTCGCACCTGGAAGGTGTTAATGTTGCAAAAAACCAATGAACGCTCGCATTTGGATATTGCAGTTTTCAGTCTTAAATCGTCTACTGTCAGCGAACATAAATATGTCCCTTATTTAGGATCGTTGTTTAATTTTCGTTAAATGATAAAATATTTGTTTAACATTTTTGTAGTAGAATATTTTTTTTAAAAATTAAGATTTCATTTTTGCATACATTTTCAGTGCCAAGTTTAGCAGGCGGTATGTATTGTTATTTACATTTTTTTATTTAAAAATAACTATTATTTTTTAGCTATTAAAAGATTACCCCTTGTTTGCATGGACTTAAAAAACGATTGTATATTAGTAATGTACATACCATTTAGTCTGTATTAGGGCAACGCATTTGTTATTGTTCTCTTTCTGCCATTTTCCTTAAATTAAAATTTTAAAAATACATCGTGAGTCTCACATAAAAAAAAGTTTAAACCTAACGGGCTTAAGATTTCATTTAACAAATTTATTTTGCAGGTTGGCCCGGATGGGGAGGTGAGAAAAAAACATACTACCTTCTTCAATTACATGACTGTCAAATTTGAAGAATGTCAAATATTATATTTTAATTGTGATATTTTTCAATCTTTGGTGCAGCAAAATATATTTGAGCTGGCTGTAGTACCTGATAAAATTTAGTTTGATAGTTGTTGCATTCTTCTTTTAAAAATATCTTAATTTAATAATTACGGATGTTTTTTTGTTGGTGAAGATGGTTTCATTTTTTGATATACAGGCTATGAGATTACTTTGGGTTCCGCTCAGATGTCGGCTTCCTCAATTGAATTGGGTACCTCGGTACACAATTTACGAGGCCAGTTGCCAATAGCCAACGTGTAGCTCAAGTGCGATTTTCAGTCAGCTGAACAAATCTCTGCAGGTCAATAAAACGTATATAACGCGATACATGTATTTTTATTTTATTGAGGACCTGGTGGATCCGGCATGCAAGGACAACAAAATATATAAACTTTTAAACAAAACCTCATCATAAGCTGTTGCTAAATATAAAGTGTTATACAATATCAGTACAGTAATACTCTCATTATCAGAATCAATTTATACCGGACACTTTTCAGATGATTAAAAAATCAGGCAATCGGATTTTTTCTTTAGACATAAATGCAAAAGCAGTTTTAAATATTTTTTTTTTTAATTTTCAAATAATTTTTAATTTTTTTTAAATAATTTTTTAATAATTATTTGTCCCTTACCAGTACGACCGTTTTAAAAGTTAAAGGGTGAATACAAAAGAAGTTTACTCAAGGGCGGATTAGAGCCCCCCCTCGAGACCCAGATTTTTTAATGCGTAATATATCGAGCTACATATCACGAAATATCACCAGGGGAGGAGAGTGGTCAAAAAATTTTCACGTTATTAAAAGACGCCCCCCCCCCCCCCCCCACCCAAAATTAAGACCCCCCCCCCCCCCCCCCCCCCTAATAAAAATTCCAACCAATGTCAGTGAAATGTGCCCTTTTCTTCCTCATCGTCTGCTGGAATTCGGTCCTCCGAAAGGGAGAATTTAAACAGACACGGGGAATTGGGAAGTATTTACTTCTACTCGGCGGGCGTTGATGTTTTGAATGTTCTTGGAAAAAGTTTTCCCTCGATTTCAGTACTTCGGATTGGGGGGGGGGGAGGTTCTATGGGGGGGAGGGGTGGCGTTATTCGTGCGATAAAATTGGATTAAGCACTGCCAACAAAATTGTGTAACGATACCATGATTTTTTCTTATAACATTACAACAATTCTGAAAAATCTGACTAATTTTTCAGAATTTCATTCTAGTTTTACTCCCGTTTGGTGCAAGTTTACACCAACTTTGAAGTGTAACGTTACTCCATAAACTTCCATATTTAAAAATGTCATTTTACATGTTGAACCCCTCTATTGAATCCCGGGTATAACGATTCTCCGTTTTTTGCTCTCCTTTCAAATGGTCCCAACGAAAACCCTATATCGTCAATGTATTTTATTCTTGACCCCTTGATGGAAATCCTCTGCACTTAATAATTTGTCCGACTCTTCGAAATAAAGGTGATTTTAAAAAGTAATAATAATATAATATACTTCAGACGCTTAAACTGGGTTAAAGAACATATTGATACTTTTTAAAGAATGGGAAAATGGTTTAGTCCATGCAGCATGTGACATGTCCAATTATTCCTTTCTTATATTCAAAAGAGGGTTAAAACAAAGATTGTTAACTCTTCTAAATCTTTTATTATGGGAAGGAAAAAAGCAAAAGAAGATATAAGAGCGGAAATTTGATGTAAGGATATATCCGCGTGACCCTTCATTCTTTTTGTGTGCAAAAAATAGCAAAATCCGAATATGCGATTAAAACTTCTAGTAAAAATTGATTTTTTTCTGAGAAGTCTATATGTATGTTTTCGAAGGTCCTAAATATGAATATGAGGTTAGATACTTCGAAAAATGTGAGCTTGCATAATTCTAAGAAAAAAATGCCACATAATAATTTGGTTATGGTATTTTTTCGTCAGATTTGTTTCTACGCATTTTTTAAAGTCGAAAACTTAAATTTCTTTTCAGAATCTCCAAAACCATATTCGTGTATACATTTTGAACACAATACATATTTTTTTATACAACGGGCATTTTGAAATTGATGAATGAAAATTCTGCACACATGAAATTGTTAAATTTCATTATTAGTAAAAAACACCCTAATTTGTAATACATAAAATAAGTCATTTAAACTTCAAAACTTAATTATTGAATATTATATTATTGTTCAATTTCATTATAAAACTTTTTAAAAAAATGTCTATCATGTACTATACAGAGATTACATAACAGAGATTACATATGCTGATTGTGGAGTTACCACACGGCCCTTATCCATGTATGATCTTATTACTATTTTTATGACTTAAAACTACTAATACTTTTGTAATACTGCTTTTTGTCTATGTAAAATACATAATTGAATAAGAAAAACGAGCTTAGTTACCTGAGCTATTATTTTAAATGAATTTATTTTGTTAACGCGTTTTTTCTTGAATGGATGTAGTATATTTTAAAGTTTGGATGTAGTATATTTTAAAGATATACAGTAAACTCCCGATAATCCGCGGGTGGATTATCCGAGGGCCCCTGTCACCCTTTCCCCCCCGCAAAAATAATAATTTAACTAAACGCAGACAAATGAAATTTATTTGTTTCAAAACTTGTTGGAAGAATGTATTCCAAGAACAACGAATCGCTTTGAACACATTCAAAAACGATAAATACATTTTAAGACCGAAGAATGCATTATAAGAACAACGAATGCATTAAAAAATAAGAATGACCATAGAAAACTTGGTGCGTGCTAAAATGTGTTCGGCCAGGTGCACATCACGTGCAGATTTTTGTCAAAAAGCGTCACTTAAAAAGCATTGTAAAAGAGACTGCTCGCAATTTTAATTAAACTGCTTTGCGTGATTTTGACAGTAACGAAATGAGTGAGAAACGAAAATAAGTAGTGATCAGGAGCCAGAAGACAATATATTGAAGAATAAAGTAAGTCATGAAAAAGCTCTTTCTAACATAAGCGAATTGATAAAATTAAACAGTTTACTAAAGATTGCATATTTTAATATACCCATTCCATTGAGAACAAAAATCATCGGCGGCGAAAGTGTTCTATTAATCTTTAGTAGACAAAAATTCAATTTGTTCTAGGAAGTGTGAGAATGTCAATAATTTGTAAGCTTATGTATATTTAAAAAAAAAGAATGCTTACATTTGAAATTTAGTTCTAAATTAAATAAATGTAAGGTTATTAGTCTAATTAGTAATTAATAATTTTTAACTAGTAATTAAATTTATTTAGTATTTAAGTTAATCCACAACTAGTAATTAATGTAATTATACTGGTAAATAGATACTGCTAAAATAATTAATAATATAAATTGATGAGGCGCCAAAGCTAATTTATGAGGGCGTCTAAAAATGAACAGTTTTAAGAAAATCCCCCCCCCCCCCCTTCTGGTTTTGCTGACCGCCCCCTCCGACAAAATTGTATTAATCCGCCACTGAGTTTACTACAGTTGATCAATATACAAGCAATATTCGCACCTGGAAGGTGTTAATGTTGCAAAAAACCAATGAACGCTCGCATTTGGATATTGCAGTTTTGAGTCTTAAATCGTCTACTGTCAGCGAACATAAATATGTCCCTTATTTAGGATCGTTGTTTAATTTTCGTTAAATGATAAAATATTTGTTTAACATTTTTGTAGTAGATATTTTTTAAAAAAATTAAGATTTCATTTTTGCATACATTTTCAGTGCCAAGTTTAGCAGGCGGTATGTATTGTTATTTACATTTTTTTATTTAAAAATAACTATTATTTTTTAGCTATTAAAAGATTACCCCTTGTTTGCATGGATTTAAAAAACGATTGTATATTAGTAATGTACATACCGTTTAGTCTGTATTAGGGCAACGCATTTCTTATTGTTTTTATTCTGCCATTTTCCTTAAATTAAAATTTTAAAAATACATCGTGAGTCTAACATAAAAAAAAGTTTAAACCTAACGGCTTTAAGATTTCATTTAACAAATTTATTTTGCAGGTTGGCCCGGATGGGGAGGTGAGAAAAAAACATACTACCTTCTTCAATTACATGACTGTCAAATTTGAAGAATGTCAAATATCATATTTTAATTGTGATATTTTTCAATCTTTGGGGCAGCAAAATATATATGAGCTGGCTGTAGTACCTGATAAAATTTAGTTTGATAGTTTTTGCATTCTTCTTTTTAAAAAATCTTAATTTAATAATTACGGATGTTGTTTTGTTGTTGAAGATGGTTTCATTTTTTGATATACAGGCTATGAGATTACTTTGGGTTCCGCTCAGATGACGGCTTCCTCAATTGAATTGGGTACCTCGGTACACAATTTACGAGGCCAGTTGCCAATAGCCAACGTGTAGCTCAAGTGCTATTTTCAGTCAGCTTCAGTCAGTCAGTTGTACAGTAATACTCTCATTATCCGTATCAATTTATACCGGACACTTTTCAGATGATTAAAAAATCAGGCAATCGGATTTTTTCGTTAGACATAAATGCAAAAGCAGTTTTAAATATTTTTTTTTTTTAATTTTCAAATAATTTTTAATTTTTTTTAAATAATTTTTTAATAATATTTTGTCCCTTACCAGTACGGTCGTTTTAAAAGTTAAAGGGTTAATACAAAAGAAGTTTACTACAGTTGATCAATATACGAGCGATATTCGCACCTGGAAGGTGTTAATGTTGCAAAAAAAAAACCAATTGAACGCTCGCATTTGGATATTGCACTTTTGAGTCTTAAATCGTCTACTGTCAGCGAACATAAATATGTCCCTTATTTAGGGTCGTTGTTTAATTTTCGTTAAATGATAAAATATTTGTTTAACATTTTTGTAGTAGAATATTTTTTTTTAAAAATTAAGATTTCATTTTTGCATACATTTTCAGTGCCACATGGAGCAGGCGGTATGTATTGTTATTTACACTTTTTATTTAAAAATAACTATTATTTATTAGCTATTAAAAGATCACCCCTTGTTCGCATGGACTTAAAAACG
>CM033274.1:34528406-34720546 GCA_019343175.1 Oedothorax gibbosus | reverse complement strand
ACTAAGAAATGTAGTAGCTTTACAGGGTATTTTCCTGTATGTTTCCAAGAAACTATAACCCTTCAACAGTGCTTTTTTGAAAGTTTACTAAGAACCCTTTTAGTAGAATACAATACTTTTTTTTCTTTTATATTCGCTTTGAAATTATTAGTATATTGAAGACGATACTCCCACGCTCTGTAACATTAGATACTCTACCTACACTTTTACTGAGAACCTGTTAAGTAGTGTAACAACCATCACGGAAAATAGATCTGTATTTCTAACTAGAAAATTTTATTATCCTATGATTTTTAAATCAACATTGTGGTAAGGTAGCTTGGTAATAATACAAAGCCATTTCAAGTATTTTTTCATTGACCTATATTCTTGCTATTTTTCATATTTTTCTTTAATACAATTATTTACATTTCTTTGAAAATACACTTATTCAACGTTATCTTTTAATTGAAGTATCTTCATAATACATTTCGATTATGCATTTTAAGAGAAATGCTAATATATTATAAAATAAGTGGACTATAAAAATAACATAAATCCACAAAAAAAAACTTGAAATGACTTTCTATTATTACCTAAGTAACCCTAGTACAATTACTGAAATCTAACTTTATGAAGAAATAATTTCTGTAATACCGAAACATTTTCTTGCTAAACATAAGAGAAAATAGGAGAATATAAATCTTCTGATTTAAAACAGATTTCTATCTACCTTCAAGACACTAATATATAAACTAAATTTATAATTTGATACTTTAGACATTTGTCATTAGAAACTTTTCTTTTTTTAAAAAATATTTTTCTATTTATTATTTCTTGAATGTCCAACTTAATCCTTTATAAAATTAACTCCTTCTAATCCACTAACCTATAACTCATTCAGAGATAAGCAACAGTTTGTAACGATTTCAATTTTAAAAGATATTAAACTGTTGTTAAATGAAGTAACTTTAACCTGAATGTAAATATTCAAATTACTAATTAATATTAAATATTAAAGCATGCTTGGATCAAAGAGTTAACAGCATTCTATCAATTTCAAATTAACACAATTTTATTATAAATGATACATACTTAGTTGTAACATTGAATAATGTACAATTCCTTTTTTTTCAAAGTACCTGTTCTGTCACAAAAATATTTTTAATATATATACAAAATGTACAACGAATAACAGATGCATTCGTAAATTAAACTGATACATGAAAATGAGGCAATTTATTGTTTTTAATGATTTTTACACTTTTTCATACACAATTTAAGATATAAAAAAGTAACTGAACATAACTTTCACAAATTGGAAACTCACATTAACAATAAACCCCTTAAAAGTTTTAAAAGAATTAATTTAAAAAATCTATCCTACGATTGTAAACATCAGAGTTTGTCAATAATCAATAAGTACAGTAGTGTCAGTTGGATACATTTGTTTAATTGAATCACTGAAAAACAATAGAAACTCCTTATAGCAGGCCTTGCAACAAAATTTTACTTTGTCCCTATGGAAAAAAGGGACTTTTTTCTTCATAAAATGGACTTTTAGGGATCATAAATTTTAAGGATATTTAAGAACAAAGATATATGTATAATTTTTCTTATTATAGAAACTATGCATTAGCAATGTGATAGTATATAAATTTAAAAATTCTAATCTCAAACTTTTGATGTGCAATACATGATTTTACTTTTTTAAGTAGTTAATTAGCAATTTAGGAGTTAGTTTTAAGTAAAATCAAATATTCTACATTTTTCACATAAAATAATAATTAAGTAAAACAACACAAAGTTTACTGCATAGAACTAAAAACTATTTTGATCAAAATATAGGCAAAAAAACAAAACATTGAGGATATCGTACTTTTATTGCTTGCTCAAAATCTGAATATAAAGTTTAGAAAAAAAATTGTGTTAACAGGGTGTCCAGCAAAATTGCTAGTAAAAATTCAAGCACATTTCAAGGCGTATTTCTAAATTTTTCAAGTACTCTCGCATAACCAATTATACCATTACATTTTCAAATTTGTACTTGAAAATTAATGGTAAATTAACAAAAGTTACTAAACAATAATTTAATTAAAACAACCTATATTTTATACTTAAAATAGGCTTACCATCTAAATTAATGGCATTTAAAAAAAAACTCAAAGCAGGGAGGGTTATTCGTGGAGTTAAAGTTAGCTAATATTTAAAGTCACAATATTCAATTTTAATGAAACAATATCACATAACATAGGATTATGTGATACTTTTTAGAATGTTTTTTTATATTTCATTTATTATAAGTTTTAAAAATACAAACTTTAAGTTAATATTTGACATCTGTCAGCTTAATGAGTTATTTCCTTAAGTTTTAACCTGAAAAGACAGAAATGAACATTTTGATTGATGAAAAACCGTCGAATCATGAGCCTTTCAAAATCGGTAAATTGAAAATTTTTGAAAATTAATGATTCACAAAATCTCAAAGATTGGTAAATCCCGAATTTCCCGAAAAACTCCACAAATACCAGGAAAAACGACGAAAACGCAAAATATTTAAATCGCAAAACTGAAAAATGTGTAAATCATGCACGAACCGGAAAATATTAGCATATCACATGAACTTAAATTCCGCCCAAATGATAACTTTAGGTTAACTACAAAACCACGGAAAATCGAGTCTTCGAAAATTAGCAAACGAATCTTAAAACCTACATAACAAATAACTTTAAAATTCTGGCGGAATTAGAAATCTTAAAATAAAACCAGACAAATCGCGTAACTTTGAAGGAATCGGACATTCACGGAAAAATCTTGAAAATCAGCAAATCTGAATTGAAAAAATTGGGGATCTTTTTTAAACAGCCGATTACTTAACCTTGAAATAAACGGCACAAAAAGCTTATCTTCATAAATCTATAATAAAAAATTCAAAAATTGCAGAAAGTGGCAACATTTCCCGGCACACAGCGGAATTTTATCAACAATTCGTATAATCCGTTTTCCCTGAGTAAAAATCAAGTAAATTTCGATTTAGATTTGATGACAGTGCCACTCGGGATCGTCTCTTCTTTTGTGTCAATTTGTGTATTTCTGCCACATAGCTATTAAGTTAAATTTCTCCAATGATGTACTTTTGCAGTGCGATGTCTGCTCTGCGTTCAAACAAAATTTTCATGCTCCGAATCGTTAGACGTCCATTAAAATATGAAATAAAAAGCTTAAACGGACTTTTAGTTTTTTAAAAGGATTTGGGAAAAAAGGATTGGAGCGGCCTTTTGTTGCCTAATTTAATTCAAAATTAGCAGATAGTGTAACTTTCCATCACAACAAGTTTCAATTTATAATCATACTTTATGAGCTCAAAAATTAGTCTAATACGACTTTCACAGATTTCAAAGCAAATCAGGCTGAATAATTGTAATCAAGATTCACATTATTAATATTTCAATTTTGCTATTTTGCAATTAATGTACATAAATTTCAAATGAGTACTTTTTGCATGTGCCAAATGCTGTGCAAAACTTTTCGAAACTAAAAAAATTTTAACATTTATAAAATATGTTATGAATTCTCTATACAATTATAACATTTTAATGGAAATAGGCATAGAAAAGATCTTTTACTTAAGTTGAATCGACTTTTAGGAAACTAATTTTTAAAAAAGCTTTGTAGAAACTTAAAATTGGACTTATCACTTGTTATAAGTAATGTCTTAATCTCTATTTATTGAGAAAAAATATAATAGTTTAATTCAATACAACTAATACTTTATTTTACATTAAAGTAACTGAAGATTAATGATTAAAGCACAAAATTTAATACAAACACAATTGATAATTCCATTGAAGAAACATGTCTAATGACACATTTTTTTCGATATTTTTTAATAAACATATATTAATCAATTAATGTAATTATATTTCTAACAATTTATTAAATGTGATAATGGTATGTATTAAAAAATTTTTATTGACTATAATTTGCAGGTTTTATAAAATTAGCACTATTTTGATAAATCTTCATTTTGATTTTACTTAAATCTATCACAAGTTTTCAATAATTTCTATATCAAATAGTCTGCTAACTTGAACGCTTGATTTATGTATGTTAACTTTAATGGAATTGAGCAAGTGGAATATTCTTTGCAAAGATGATGAAATAGCACTTTTGGTAAGTCAAATTAATCAAGAAATGACATTTCGGCTATGAAACTTAATATTTTTAACATAAATGTACAAATTTCACAAGAACCATCTATTGGAATAACACACATAAGTGGCAATAATAAAATGTACTTTTGCGATGAAGCACACAACTAAATACTAGGTTTTTCTTCGCCAAATACAACTTGAATTTTTACATTTTTGTAATATCAAGATCTTGCTTTTTAAATTTGATTCTTTTCAACAAACGATTAAAATTTATTTTCAAACTAATTTGATAATAAAGCAATTTCATATGGCACAATTCCTTCCAACAAATCATGCATAGCATCTGGTGTGTGCCTTCACTATATGGAAAAGTTTATTCATTGAAAGGACAATCTTTATTAACTCCATATATAGTTTTTATTATCTGGATTCTCACTAATCTGTGATAATGGTAATTATAATTTTCTTGGTTCTTGAAGCATAATTGTTATCTTACGTATATCTTTATTCATAATTAGACACCTTCTACTTTTTCTCGGCATTTTTAGATGAAAGGAAGTGCTAAAGCCAGCTAGTTCATTAGAAGATAGATGTCTCCTGAATAACTGCAATGTACCCTTTAAATGAGTCATAAGCTCTCTACGAACACCCCATCTGTTTCTAGTATTTTAAGATCTCTAAAAGGGGCTAACGTTTCTTGTAAAGAAAATTTTTTCATATCTGAATATTAATTAAATGCAAGGCTGTATAGCTTGAAGTTGTGACCTATGAATAGGGTTTATGTTAAGGAGTGTCCAATATATACAAGTCATCTTATGAACTCCCCTGTAAGATCCAATGGGATTACAAAGTTCGATTTCGTCCATATATAATTGCAATTGTACGTTAACGCAGGACTGGAAAAAAATGTACTTTTCTGAAAAATCTTTCCATCAGAATAACTTTTAAACAAGTTAGGTACAGGTTTTGCAATATGTAAAATGTCTGATAAAACACTGTCATGATTTAATAGATTAGTTAGGACTTCCAAAAGAGGTATATATGTATAAAACCTTTGTACACCTCCTCGAATTCCTGCACAATACTCAACAGGTTCTACTTTTAAGAAATTTGGATTATGCAAAATAAAAGATTTTCTCTTATGAGCAGTAGAAAGAATGCCATCAGATAATGTTGACTCGATACAAGTTTTGGATTTTTTGCAATTTAAAATGATTTCATTTATATCTAAGTCATTTTTACTGTCTATCAAGGACTTTAAGTTATCCAATTTAATGCTGGAATTTATATGCAGTAAATAAGATATGTCACTTAAAACTTCTGAAATTGCAATCTGCGACATCTTTAACTTTACTTCCATCTTAAGAGCCAATCTAGATAGAAAAACATTGTAGTCAACATCTTCGTTTTGATCTTCAGCTATACTGGGTGAAGAAGTCAACCCTTCAACCTCTGCATTAGAAGGCGCGTTTGAATTTTCCAGTGACTGCAAGTTTGCAAACTTGTAATGGTCTTTTAAAACCCATTCTTGCCAATTGTCATGGTGTCGATGCATATGTGAACAGAACGACTTTTATTATGATAACTTTGGTTACAGTTTGTAATGGGACAATTAGCAATTCCCAAAACTGATAGGTCATATAAGATGTGCTTGATAAATTCAGCTTTATTATAATCTACATGTGTACCACAAGGGCAAATAACGAATTTAAAGCCATTTATACTCGAATTTTCACTATGAGATCTGTATAAGTGATTTTTTAGGGCAGTTCCTGCTTTAAAAGTTTTCGGACATCCATTGTTAGGGCACGGAAATTTGTTTTTTACATGACCGTGGACTAAGGTCAAATGATTGACATATCTTGTTGCAAGGCGTAAAGATTTCGGACAGTATGGACTATTAAACCGTCTTAAATCTTTTGATGAATCCATTAAGAAATTTTATGCCACCAGAACCTAAAAAGTTATTCATCATTAATTTTTAAAAAAGTATATTTTTTTAAATATTGATAACAGATTCTATTGAACAAAATAATAATTGTTATTCAGAAGCAGTTACCAATGAAGCAAGATAGTCGTGCGATGTATTACTAGTAGGTATCTGACAATAACATTGGACTAACCCTTTAGTTTTAAAAAAACAGCGGAAAATCAAAACCATTTATTACAAAAACTATATAGCACTCTCGTTTACAAGACATTGATGTTGCCTTCTGAGTAGTAAGAATTATTTCGATGATTTGAGAGTGTAAAATATTTATTTTTATCCTGAAAACTAGATGGTTAGTTAAATAAATTATATTTAAAGAAAGTATACCAACTTTTTTAATTCTAAATTACTTTAGTTTTTTTAAACAGAATTTTTGGTTAAATTAACATACTAAAGCTGCATAAGAAACACAATAGTCTTATTAAAAATAGTTTAACTGCCATTCATCTACTTTTAAAAAAAAATTAACAAATAACAGACAAATTTTTAATCTACAATGGAGGAAGCGGTTGTGGTATGGGTTTTGATAATTAAAATGCAAAAAATATATATAACATAAAAACGCAGACTTCTATAATTTCTTAATAATTTTCTTTAGATACATATTGCAGAGTGTTGTGTTAATTTCTTTTTCTCATGAAATCCATGATTTAAACTTCATGTATTCCAAGGTAAAAACCATGTGTGTTCCGAGGTGCAACACCATGCTGTACTTCGGGATAGAATTTGTAGGTATACATAATGTTTTAAAAAGCAATTGCATTTTTAAAAAAATCAATAAAATTGAAAACAATTGGATTGTATTTCATCACTTAATAAGAATAAATTAGAGACCATTTTATTTTGCATATACCGATCCCCCATACTAAAGAATGAGGTTGCTTTTAAAGTTTTAAAAGATAATTTTTAAATATAAGCTAAAAATCACTGACTTCTAAACTATAGAAAACCATATCGTTGTTTTTTTTGTTGATTTTACATAACCAAATTTTGTATTGGATTTTTCCCATCGACCAATGGGGAAAAAAATCTAAATAACTTATGCCGATGTCTTTAACTTCTCAAGCCATTAGGCCTAATGTTCAGGCATTAATTTTACGTGCCATTTGCATTATTCCGAAAGAAAGATACATTCAATGATAATTTTAAAAAAAGATATAACAAATTTAATAAGAAATATAACAAAATTAAGGCTTACCTGGAACAATTTGTGGTTTTCGCGTGGGCAAGATCGCAGCATGCACTCTGCTTTGGTAGAATAAATAAAACCACGTTTGCTGCTGCCGATTTTAGCTTCTTGATCCTTAATCGTTGACAGAGCTTAATTTAGAGCCACGATCAAGTGACGAGTTTGACACTTAAAAAATAAACCGTGAAAATGAAAAGTTCATAATTTTTCAGAAGTGCAAATTTCGGCTTTATTTATTTATATTTTAAACTACGCATCTCTAGAAAAGATAGCCAGGGGGCGCTGTAAGACGTTACATCAATTTACTTAGTATTACTACAGCAGTTTGTTTAGTATACTTACTATCAGAGATTGGTTACAGGTGATTTTCTAGTAAATGGTGTGATACCTGTAAAGTTACTAAGTAATCGTTAGTAAATTCACGCCAAATTTTTTACAGTGTAGACTAGGTTATAAAGTGAAGGAAAGTTCTGATCAACTGACAGAATATACAACGGAAGAAATTTTCAAAAATCCTGATCCCCAATCAATAGCAAAAATAAAAGAATTACCGATAGAAGAAAGAAAAAAGTGGTACGATGCAATGCAAGATGAAATTCAATCATTAAAAGAAAATAAAACTTGGAAGCTAGTTGATTTACCACCAGGAAGAAAAGCAATTGGAAGCAAGTGGATTTTTAGAACCAAGACTGACGAAAAAGGTCAAATTACGAAGTACAAAGCAAGACTCGTAGCTAAAGGTTACAACCAAAATTTAGAATATCCCGAAACATATTCTCCTGTTGTGAAGAAAGAAACCTTAGGAGCATTTATCGCAGCAGCAGCGTACGACAACATGAAAATCAACCATTTGGATATAAAAACTGCATTTTTATACGGAAAATTAACAGATGAAGTCTATATGATTCAACCAGAAGATTTTGAAGAAGGAAAGAAAGTATGCAAGCTTGAAAAATGCATTTATGGTTTAAAGCAAAGTTCAAGAATATTCAATTTAGATTTGGAAGAAAATTTATTGAAAATGGGATTCCAAAAGAGTAAAGCCGATAATTGCCTATTTATAAAGTGTGAAAATGGAAAAAGGATCAATGTCATAATATATGTCGATGATATACTCGTGAGTTCAAGATGCGATCGAGAAATGCAGAACTTTATAGCTGATCTTAAAAGAAGTTACACAATAACAGACTTAGGAGAAGTAAAATACTATCTTGGTATAGAAATAAGAAAATTCAAACGAAATTTCTACTTATGCCAAAAGAAGCAAATAGAAGAAGTGGTTAAAGACTTTAATCTAGAAGACTCAAAACCAACCTATACTCCAATGGAAACAAATTATTATAAATTAGAAGGAGAAGAAGATAAACTTGAAACCAATGAAAAATATAGAAGTGCTATAGGAAAATTACTGTACATTGCAAATGCAACAAGACCAGATATTTCGGCATCGATACATATTTTGAGTAGAAGATGTGAAAACCCAAGACAACGTGACTGGACAGCAGTAAAAAGATGTATACGATATTTGAAGACTACAAAAGACATTGAACTGCAAATTACTTCAGAAAAATCTCCAGAATTAACATTCTACAGTGACAGCGATTGGGCACAAGACCGCCAAACTAGGAAATCGACATCTGGAAATCTTATTTTTATCGGAGAAAATCTTATATCCTGGAAGTCAAAGAAGCAGCAAAGTGTCTCTTTATCATCAACTGAAGCTGAGTTTATATCTATTGCTCAAGGTACTCAAGAACTATTGTGGATTAAATCCCTAGTAGAAGACCTGGGACTAAAACAAACTCTACCAATAAAGACTTTTGAGGACAATCAATCAGTCATCAAAATTACGGAATGTGAGAAGTACAACGGCCGAATAAAACATCTGGACATCAAACTTCATCATCTCAGAGACTTGGTAAAGAAGAAAGAAATAGAAATTCATTACTGCCCGACCGAAAAGATGGTTGCTGACATCCTGACCAAACCATTAGCCAAGCCAAGATTTGAATACCTCAGAGAGAAGTTGGGGTTGTTGCTGAATCCTCGAGCATGCGAGGGTATGTTGGTGGCAACACTTTGCTCGAGCCTGCAGCAGCAAAAAGGGGCGTTACCAGATCGACCGAAGCAGATGACTTGATGGCTTATCGAGAATGCCGACCCTTGACGTTCTGTTAAAACTTTATGAACTTAAATGATAGAACTATTTTAAAAACAAGATGTTTATATTTATTTAACTTTTGTAAACTTTACTTTAAAATGAAATAAGCTAAAGATTAAGCTTGATTGATATTTGTTTAAAGTTGCAATCAATAAAATCCTACAAGTGAATTAATCTTCAAACAACAGTTGTTGTGTCTTCTATCTGCGTAAGTTATCTCGAACTTAACAACCTTCTATCAATTTTAAACTTAGTTATTCAATTTCTTGAAACCTTGTCAGGTGAATAATCAATCGACCAAAACTTTAAGGGGTATTAATACTAGGCATTTAATCTAAATCTAGCAATACTTATATATTTATAACCTGTAAGTTTTAATAATTTGAAGCACTTAGTTATTTAAAATAAAATACAGAGAACGACTAACATAAAAACGATAGAAAAAATCTTACCTTTAAAGTTTGACTCATTTCATTTCTACCGACAAAAACGCTTCATTTTCCTTGAAAAAACAAACAATCACCGCTTTCGCTTCCGAAATATTAGGCAAGTTGATTGCCGTAGCTTTGGAGAAACCGGCTTCCATATTTATCTACATTTCAAACATAAGAGTTATAATAAGTTTACTTATTATAACTCTATGATTTCAAACTACTATGGTAACAACAGTCACGGGCACGAAATACGTCACGATACTCTCGACCAATCGAAAGCCGTTTTTGATTGCATCACACTTCCGGTTAATTTTGATGATTTTAAAACTAATATAATTAAATAAATTTTTAACATCATTTTCATTTCGATATTTAGATTCCTGATTTTCTATTAAAAACATCCAATTAAATGAAAATCAAAAATAGGCTGTAATTCCCTATTCAGGTACGGCTAGTGGATATATGCCGAGTAACAGATAATAAAAAGAGGCCTAATTTAATAAAGGATGCTATAAATTGATACCATTAAATAGAGCAATTTTTCCAAAAGCCTAAAAAACATTTTATTCAACCTAATAAAATATATTTTTAAAGCAATACTTCTTAATTTTTCTTTTACTACATGCATCAAATGATAAATTTTATCTATTAAAATATGATTTAGCCACCTTATTGTAACCCATTAAAAAATATTCAGTTTCCAATGCCTGAATTCTAATTTTTTTCGTTTTTATAATTGTCTTTAAGTGAAAATACCATGTAAGACTGTCTAATAGTGGCTTCCAATCCCACGCATTTCAGGACTCTTACTCTCATGCAGTAATACGACTAGGTACCATAAACCATTAATAAACTTGGTGCAAGCTGGCCTTTTTTTTTATCTAGATGAACTCTTGGATGAGCACTAATAAGGTATTTTCTCAAAATTCACTCTCTTCATTTCCCTTGTTTTGGGTTTTGTGTATGGTAAAGCTTATTTTTTAAAAGTTGATGCATTATTTGTCTTTTTCTTTTTTTAACTTTCACCTTGCAACTGTTTTTCTAAATAACTCCATGGTATAGAAACAAAAAGGTGGTTTAAGTGTTCAGAGTCAGGTGAAGCACAATTTACTTATATATTAATATTAAAAAAAATAGTTTAAAGTGTTAGTAAAATGTATTTACAACACATGTATAGAGTTTCTTTTATGTTTAATTGAAGAAGAAACTGTTGTAATTTGATTAAAATGGTTATGGTATCACCAGTGATGTTCTTTGTTATGAAACTATAACAATGCAAAAATACCCATTTTCATCAAATGTAAACATTTTCCCTAAATGATATTATTAATTCAACAATCCCAACTGTACATGAAGCTCTTGCTTACTATTATTTTATATCCCCAAAGATAATACAACTCGATTAAAATTGTTATTATGACGTCACCATATGCATTTATAAAGTAAACATAGTTTAATTCAGGTTTTGTTTGTTTACAAATATGTATAGTCCCTTTAAAGATTAAAGAAATATACAATCTCTAAATGTTTTAGTTTTATGAGCCCTAAATGGCCTTGGTCGGCTCATAACAATGTATCAAAATGCTTTAAAAAATTCTATATAATTTCTTGCAATACATTCTACATAATATACTCCTCACTTCATAATTCATTTTTGAATAAGATGGTTTCAGAAAAACAAATATCACTGAGTTTACATGGTAGAATATTCATAACTTAACAACATTCCCAATTACAACATTGAGCTATCATGCATGTTTATACTTTGTATTACAAAATGTGCTTATTCTGGTACAGTAGCTTAATTCTTCATGCAGATTAATATATAAGTAGATGTAGATTAGAACTATACAATATATATATTGACATATCTTTAAAACAAGATAAAAGGTATAAGGAATCAATAAAATTTGTTTAAAATTGCTATAAAATGTTGACTGCTATATTATGAACTTTTTATGATTCGTAACATAGGTGGCGCTTTTAATATTATTAGATGTGAGTTCACGATGAGAAATCTATAGTTATTTTTCTACAAATACATCTGAAATATGTATTTTAGAATGTTTGCTATACATAAATACTGTGGGCAAAGTTGCCGGTTCTTAACTTAGAAGAAAGTTATTTGTTTGTTGCGCAAAAAAGTTGTTCGAGGTTAATTTTAAATTGAAATTTAATGACGGGGGCAAGAATTTTTAGTACCAAACATACCCTGGTTATTATTATTTTACTTTGAATATGATATAGTTAATCGTTGGATTACAGAAAGAATATGAGAAAAAAAATATTCTCTTCTAGAAGATTTCGTTGATGGATTAATTGCGAAAAGTGTTTTGGCCACCTGGTTCCCCTAACATCGTTTCATTTCATACAATACTATTACGAAATACAGTACTTTTTTTACATATAGAAAATGGTAATCAGTGAGTAGGATATGTAGTTCTATGGCAATTTTTAGGCGTTTTTTTTATTTTTATCAATATATTACAATTGCACCGCAGTTTTTGTTAAAATTGGCACAATATAACTGCACCCTAGCGTTCAATTTAAACCTGGTGTGATGGTAAGTTTTGGAAATAACTAATATCAGTCACACTTCGTCACTTCTCCAAAATATGTCTTTTGGCAGCATACTTTTTATGTTATAAGTGACATATTCAATTTCTCAGAGGAACATGGTCATCTAGCGGTTCAAAGTTTCAATTTCTTCCGTAGGCATAATGTTAAAGAACTTCAAGATCCCAGTCACAATGTTAATTTCAGGATTGATTGTGCCTTGGCATCCCTATTTCCATATATAATGTTAATAATACATTTATTAGAGTCATGATGTTAATTGAAAAGTTTAATACCGCTGCTTTTTTTTTCTTAATTTCGGCCGTTTCTACTTGAGCCCTGGCATCCAGAGAGAAAAGCATATCTTCTTGATACCTTAATGATAGTATCGTCGCATATTCTCCACAACCAAAGAAAAAAAATAGTTAAGAATGGTGCTATCTTAGAGCTCGTTCTCCCGCAGAAGTTTTCAGCTTTTCAAAATCCAGCCTGCCACCAAACAATTGAGCCAAGTCCTGGCTATTTTACTTAACATTTCAAGTGCAAATGCCCATATTTGCGATGAATTAGTGTGTACCAATGATACAGTCCCTGTAATAGAGTCCCGTAAATTTTTTTTTCTGATTAGACTTTTCAACAGAATCGAGTTAAATACATATATGGGAGTAAAAAAAAACTTGGGTAGACATCACCATGTGGTGGAAAAAGTTTTTTAGACGCCATTTTCCAAAATGGCGGACGCCGATTTTGTTTTGCACATATTTCGGCTTCTGTAACAGCCATACTCATTATTTAGACATCTACATATATGTTTTTAAATACAAGGAACAAATTGAAGGGGTTTTTAAAGTTGCCTGACAATTATTTATCAACAAAAATAATATATTTTGGATTTTAAATAAAAAAATATGTGAACCAAAGTGGAACATAAACAATATTTTATTTGGAGAGTAATAGTTACATGAAATAATTTATCTTTTACATTTTTCACCACATTTGCAGTATTCTGTGCATGTTAAATAGTTCAACTTACATTTACATCTGCTTGTAGAACATGCCGTACAGCTGCATTGTATTAGAAGTTCACATGGCATTTTGTTTAGGCACAAATCAGGCTTTAGAACACCATTTGCATCTTTGTACCATCCATATTTAGTCTGCTGCAGGCTTGTATTATGAAAATAGCTTTGTGATAGGTTTAAGCATTCTCGCAAAACCAGGAAGCACCGTCGGATATGTCCATTTCTTATTGAAAAAGACGTAGGGGGAAGCTCTGATAGGTGTTTACTCTTGTGTAATACATAACGAAGTTCATCAAATGTCTTACACTTTGATGATTGCTGCAAAACTTGAACAAGGTATTCCTCTGCTTTGTTGATTGTTTCTTCCGATATAGTATCGTCTTCTGCAAATCGAAGTAATAGAGTTTCAGGTGATGCTTTTAGTGCAGAAACTTTAGTTCCAATCTTACTTGTGATATCACACCCTGTAAGTATGTGGGCCTTGATTAAAGTATCGCAAATTGCATCTCCGAGTAGCCTTCCAAGTGTGTGTAGAGGCACAAAGAGGCACGCATTTTATCACCCACTCCTACTTTGATCCATAATTCTTGCAACCCATTACTAAATAGTAGAAATATATAACGAAGAAGGAGGACAACGACATCAGTGTCATTTGATAGCACTATAAGGCATGTTATACCCGACTGCACAGCATGGAAGAGATGCATTACAATTCTTCCATCTGCTTCTTCAACAAAGGTTCGAACGTCTGAGCAAATTTGAACTTCTTTGTTCATCACTATATTTTAGCATCTCTGCTGTCATTGTCACCTGTAATAGTTCCACTTAGTACTGTAGTAAAGTTGGCCATTTTTGCCTTTTCGATGAAACTAGTAGCAGCAGCTGATTGTAGCATTTCTTTGTTTTTGCATGATGACCAGAATCTGTCCATCTGTATAGGAATAGGAGTATCTTGTTCGATTTTTATCAGTTCGATTGGGTCAACATTTCTCCGTCTTTCTCTTTCGCCTTCTTTTAATGAGTGCTCATCGTAGCTGTCGAAAACAAAGTCTATTCGTTTTATTCTCTTGTAGTTACTTGCATTATTCCACAATTGATCAATTAATTTTTAAATGTTTGCATTTACTTAGTTTTAAGTTGTCGAATTTGAGACATGAAATCAACTATGACTGCAGTATCCGTGTCATCGCGCAAATGAAAACAATACTGCTCCTGGTCAAGTTTCTTCTCTATTTCAGACAAAAGTACATGCTTTATAGGTTGCTTGTGTACCCGCTACTGTCTAATAACATACTAGTTGGTAATAGATCATACTTCAAAATGTCTTTCATTGTTTCTCCTCTTGCTTTAGCTATATGAATGCTTCTATCAGCTGCAGCAATACTCTTTTTTTGGGTGGCATGTGCTGTCTGTGATTTCACAGTCGGAATTATTATTTTTCTCTCCATTGTTGGGATTCTTATTTTCCTGATAACGTCGGAAAAGTTTAAAGTTTTATTTACGAAACGGTCATTTCTAAATTGTTCATATGCTTCACTTCCATGCTCTTTCACTTTTAACAGACGAACAGCATCTTCTCTATAGGTACACATTTGCCATTGATGAAATTGTGAAGAAGAGTTTGGATGGATGATTCATATGGATTGCCTCTAGTATTCATAAATTCAAAGAGTATATTGATATGTTTGAGCATGTTGGCACTCAAGTTTCCTGACAATTCATGATGAACAATTACCTCTCACTATAACCAGAACTATCAGCCCCAAGTATTTCTCGGAAACGGTTGCTTATTCCAAGAACTTCGTGATACACCAACTCCCATTCCGTCACGTACATTTGTTGTCTTGTTTGTCCTATTATTCCATTAGAACTCTTTTGAGATCGTTGGATTGTTTGTTCTAATTTCATGTCTGGTGAAACTGCAGTAAATGGTCGCTTGGTTTGTCTAACTGCAAAATTACCGGCTTTAAATTTGTGATAAACTTCAGGATGCTCTTCCTCCAAGCACCTCATTTTTTCCAGGTACCATGATACATATCGTAAATAGTTTATACTGTCAAATTCACGGAATACAGGTAGAAGATTTTGAATTGCTTGAAGGTGGCTATCCCAATCACCATTTCTGTCAGCTGCTACCAGAAACTTCAACAAATTTACAAGATGAAGGAATGTATTCCAGTATCTACACATTTCCGACTTCATAGCACTACTCACTACTGAATTTGTTAAAGTCATTGTGCAAAACTTCTAATAATTGTATCAGGTCATTAAACTCGGTTGGGCTAGTATCCACATCCTTATTTGAAATAGTTAATTTCAACTTCTGAGCATGTTAAAGAGTAACCTCATATTTTCCTTGTCGTTCAATTTCCAAAACGCTGACCATTTCATTTTCATTATAGCTTCTTCAAGAATAAGTAAGCCCTTAAGAGATCTGGCATAGTGAGATCCGTTCATTACTGAGATTCATCTGTTTTTACTCCAAACACATTGCACTCAATTAGGGCTTCCTTCGCGCCACTTCCTTGAAGAAACTTTCCAATATTTTGCATAACAACCTTTGCACAATGAAAGTTTCCAATCATGGGAATTATATCAGAGAATTCAGATGGATTGTTTATCATAATATTAGCAATGATATGGAATACGCCTTCGTCTGCAAATACGGGTAAAGCTTGTTGTTTCAGCTGCGAGCAAATATTCTGGAAATTTTTTAACGCTAAAAATACTGTTGCATGTTCTGTAACTGGCTTGGGAATAAAAGGAAGAAATCCCACATGCAGGAGAGGGGGTGTAGCAGTTGATATCAGAGAACGACATCCAGCCCAGGTTGGAACAATTGTACTGCCAGTACTTTCTTCAGGTATTCCATGTTTAATTAAACTGATCGCAAACTCAGTTTCAGCTTGCATCTCTTTAGCGGTCTCATTACAAAGCAGCCCTTCCTTAACTTTGAAATCTTTGGAAAACCATGGTTTGCTGACTGGAGTCTTGTAAGGCAAGATTCGTTGACATGGTAATTCCTTTTGTAAATAGTGACTTCGTCTAATTAAATTTGTTTTAGTTACCTTTGGCTTGACTGGCATTTTGGTGCGATCAGTACATGCTTGAAATAGAACACTGACTGTGTCGTGGGCATCATGCGTACCAGATATACTTGAAGCATCTTTGTGATCAAAATTGTCAATAGCTGCGATAGTAAAGTCGTCAGTAAGAAAATGGCTTGGCATTGTTGCCATTTCCACTTGCATGTATAACGTAGGCCGCTAATTGCTGTCTTTTACGCAACACTTCATTGTAGCTCACAGAAATTAATGCTCTGTCCATACAAGTAATTAACTCTCTACTTTTACATTTGTCATAAATGGTATGACCAACCATAAGATGCAGTGGTGTTTGTTTCAGGCCACTATGAATTGAGTAATACAATATTTGGAATATAACTTTAGCAGATACAGACATTTTCTTGTCATGACAGGTTGCAATATTTTCAATGTCATATTCATCATCATCGTCTTTTGTGTCCATTTTGGATTGATCTGGATCGGAATAAGCTTCTTCGTTCACAGAATTTGATAACAAAAAACCTTTGTTAATATTTAGAAGGGTAGACAAAAATGTTAACATTTCATCAGGCATCTCAGTAGTCATCCATGACGTGTTTAGTTCATCTGAATCAAAGAACTTATTTGTGAGTCCAAAATCTACTTTCTGTAAAGCCTCTCTAATTTCTTTTGCAGCAGTTTTGATGTTATCTACTTTCCGCATGCGTTCGATTATTTCATTGATATCCAGTTTTAATGAGAAAACCATTAATGACTCATTTTTACTATTAGAGGAACTAAAGCTTATTTCATTTTCGTAATATCTTTGCAGTCTTAGTTTAACTTTGTTGTTCCTAATTATGTTTCCACCAGCCAATTCATTTATCAATTCACGGATTTCCGTTAGTGTGAAGCCATATCTTTCTTTAAGCTTAGGGCCTATAATTTCCATTCCTTTTTCAAATGCCAAGTTTTTTGGAGAGATGGTTTTCTGTTCTTTAACTTTTTTATAGCATATTCATATTTTCTAAAATATGCTTCCAAACAGCTTTTATGGTACATTATATCTGCACAAAACACTTGAGTATCTGATTCCAGGTCTGCCACACGAGTATATAAACGTCATCTTGAAAATAAATTGTTGCAGACAAAAAGTGTTTTGCTCGTTCTGATTCACTTATTCGAAATTTTTCCCTGATACCATGGTTACTTTTAAGGCCACAGACAATGCATCGAATAATGTCAATGCATCATATATATATATATATATATATATATATATATATATATATATATATATATATATTATATATATTATATATATATATATAATATATATATATATATATATATATATATATATATATATATATATATATATATATATATATATATATTATATATATATATATATATATATATAATATATATTATTATTGTAAAATATCATTAAAAAAAAGTTATTAGTTGTTAGGGTCGTTCCCGTAGTTAATTATTAATACAATAATACTGTCACAACCTGCTAAATTTTTACTAAGCTAATCAAAATTTATATTTTTAAATCAAAATTATTATATGTTAAAGTTCGTTTCTTAAATTGTGACTCTAATTAATAACAGCAGAGCTATAGTCACTATTTTTTCAACAATATTATTAAAGGTAAAATTTATATCGGTTTTATGAAGAAAAATAATTGATATACTTGCCTAAAATGAAATAAATATGTACTGAAAAGCCCGCAGAAACACGTCAAAGTGCACTGTGCAGTTATAATGTATCGAATAAAAAAAACGGACCTTCTTTTCTTTTAAATTATCATAAACTGATCTTTCGAAACTGGCATGTTTGTTAAACTCTATTAACAGCGCTTCTTAAATTTCTGCGATAGATATACTGAAGGACAATGTTTTGAAGAGAAACAAATTACAATTTTTATTTAGTAATTCTTTCGTAGTGGTATTGATTTTCTGAAAAATACATTTATTAGATGTAGTTTAGAACTATACAATATATATTGACATATCTTTAAAACAAGATAAAAGGTAAAAGGAATTAATAAAATTTGTTTTAAAATTGCTATAAAATGTTGACTGCTATATTATGAACTTTTTATGATTCGTAACATAGATGGCGCTTTTAATATTATTAGATGTAAGTTCACGATGAGAAATCTATAGTTATTTTTCTACAAATACATCTGAAATATGTATTTTAGAATATTTGCTATACATAAATACTGTCGGCAAAGTTGCCGGTTCTAAACTTAGAAGAAAATTATTTGTTTATTGCGCATAAAAAAGAGTTGTTCGAGGTTAATTTTAAATTGAAATTTAATGACGGAGGCAAGAATTTTTAGTGCCAAACATACCCTGGTTATTATTAATTTACTTTGAACATGATATAGTTAATTGTTGGATTGCAGAAAGAATCGGAGAAAAAAAGGATTCTTCTCTTCTGTAAGATTTCGTGGATGATTTAATTGCGAAAAGTGTTTTGGCCACCTGGTCCCCCTAACATCGTTTCATTTCATACAGTACATTTTTTATATAGAGAACCTGGTAATCAGCGAGTAGGATATGTATTTCCATGGCAATTTTTAGGCGTTTTTTTTATTTTTATCATTATATAACAATTGTACCGAAGTTTTTATCAAAATTGGCAATATATAACTGTCCCCTAGTGTTTAATTTAAACCAGGTTTGATGGTAAGTTTTGGAAGTAATTAAAATCAGTCACACTTCGTCACTTCTCCAAAATACGTCTTTTGGCAGCATACTTTTTATGTTATAAGTGACATATTCAATTTCTTAGAGGAACATGGTCATCTAGCGGTTCAAAGTTACAATTTCTTCCGTAGGCATAATGTTAAAGAACTTCAAGATCCCAGTCACAATGTAAGTTTCAGGATTGATAGTCCTTTGTCATCCCTTTATCCATATTATAATGTTAATATATTTATTAGAGTCATGATGTTAATTGAAATGATTAATACCGCTGCTTTTTTTTTCTACAATGGCTAATTTTGGTAGATAAAAAAAAATGCATGCTTTCGGTTTATTACTTGAGCTGCATCTTTTGTAAATAAGAAAAATAGTTTACTAATTTGATTTAGTGGTAATTTTCTGTTGTATCCCTCAATTCATTTATTATGAGGTGTGACTCAGTATCCCTCTCGTAGCTCAATTGCGACGTTATCTCAACAATCCTCACACTTTTTTCAAATATTGTGCTTTTGTTTTAGATAATGTTATGTTATCGTTTTATAAAGTTTATGAAAATTATGTGCTTCCCCATTCCTTTTCTTACGTAAATAACATTTTAACATACAAAAATATGGTATTCACACGCATATAATATTCAATAACTATATGTATGTAAAGGTTGCACTTACAATTCAGGTACAGCTAGTGGATATATGCCGAGTACCAAGTAATAAAAACAGGCCTAATTTAATAAAAGATGCTATAAATTGATACCATTAAATGGAGCAATTTTTCCAAAAGCCTAAAAAACATTTTATTCAACCTAATAAAATGTTTTTTCAAGCAATACTTATTAATTTATCTTTTACTGCATGCATCAAATGATAAATTTAATCTATTAAAATATGATTTAGCCACGTGGTGCTATAATGCAGAGAGGCGGCCGCGTCAGGGGGCACTTGACTATAGTGGCGGCAAATTTCGGTGCTTAACCCTGAGTACTTCGTTTTAATTTTTTTTGTAAATATTGATATGCTTTAAAGTGAAGACAAAATCGCATGTACTAAAGGAGCGGCAATTCTGATGAACGACCCGAAATGTCGGGTTCTGTCGGCACCCTATGATGTTTGTTCGAAGCCTATGTTTACAACAGACAGCTTGGCAAGGAATTGGGAAGGTACAAAGACTTGAAGATTATTGGAGAGGGGGTGGTAAAAAGGTTTCACGTTACATAGAGTTAGAGTCGTATCGGCAATACGAATACTGTTTACTTCGTCGCAAACTCGTAAATTTTATAGAACGATGGGGATGCTGTCATGTTTTTCCGGTAAGTGTAACTTATACCGAATCACGAAAACACAAGGAAAGGGCATAGTTTGGGGATCTCCTGCTATTGGTGATAGCAGATTAGAAATGGAAAGATATGCAAAACATAGTACTAACGAAACACATCCAGTATGATGAACCAGTTCGCGAAGTCATTCCAAGACAACCGTTCATCTAAGCTGTTCAAGTAAGTCGTTTTTTTTCAGATAAGTAAAATCAATATTTTTGTACCTTCAATAAAGAAATTAGAAAGAATGATTTACTCTGATTTTTACACTAAAAATATTCAAGAATACAACGTAAACTACCTTAGGTATTAAAAAAATTAACACTTTTTTTCGAAAATCAATCTAGAATGGTTTTTTTAATGAGCATAAAATAATAAATTTAACAACGCTTTATTAAATTTACTTATATCATATGAAGGGGATTAAATATTGCGCCGATTTTCAGGAAGCTAAGCAAATTTGGTCGTTTTACGTCCTTGAAAGAGAAACCTCCGCTTTCTCCAGTAGTTTACTGAACGAAACCTATGTATTTATCCTTTCATTATATTAAATTCACATTGTGAAAATAAACTTTTTAATTAAAAATAAGTTTAAAAAATGGTTTCTCTTATTGGGAAAAAAATATTGCGGAAACCGATGACAGTACTTCAAAATGAAATTTGAATATATATTTAATACACTGCATTATTATTATTATTACTATTGTATTATTTTTTTATGAAACAAAATCTCTTAAGTTACATAAATCATATGTTTAAAAACTAAACACGCGCGGATCGTATAAAAATTCTATTTAGTGTTATTGATATTGATTAATTTGGCTACATATGCTTTAAATTTTGATTTAAAAATTAAATTTTATTAAATGTTTAAAGTTATTCTAATTTGTTTATTATTAAATTATACTGGATTAAAAAAAATTCATCATAATGAGTTGTATAAGCTTTTTGGAAGTGTACTGTCTATTTTGCTTTGGCAGGGTAGCAGCTCAACTACCGTACCTACAAAAATTACTTGAACCATTTATCCAAACACTTCCAGAAAATTGTGTAATCGATAATTTTTATCGTTTTCATTATTGATTTAGATTGGGATTCATATCACTAGTATTAAATATCTATTGTATATTTGTGTGTACATAAATAGAATTAAAAATTTCAAAATTAAGAAAAATTTTAATACAAAACAAGTAGGTTTGTAACAGAATCTGTCACTTAACTCGCTTCCACATATTTGTGTTTAACAGGAAAAAACGCGCCAAACACAACATTAATTCTATATTTAACATTTACAAGCTAAATTTGGCTAGTTTCATTTATTTTATTTCGAAAATTCAATAATTATTACTTATCGTTTGCAAAAATTAATTTATATTTTAAAGAATAAATATGTCATATTCCTCGCTTTTAAATAGAATGAAAACACTTCATATCACCATACAAGGATTCCGTAGTGAAATATATTTGACGTCATTTCAAACTGATCGATGTTGCAAAAATAAATTTATTTTAATTTATTGTCTAAAAGAATTAAAGTTTCTCGAGCGATTGTTGCGAATGGCAAATGTGATTTAATTCTAATAAAAACAGGGCCTTTAGCTATTTGTAATTCAAACTTTTAAACGCCAAAATTAACTATTTTCATTAATCTTCTTTCTCAGATTTTATAGTTAGACTTTATCGTTTGCTAAATTTGTTTGAAGTTCGAAGAATAATGATGTAATCTTTTTTAATAAATATTTTTGTCGCCACAATTTCCCATTTCTTTCGAAAATTCACTTATTTATAATTTGTTAAATTAATTTACAGTTCAAAAAATTTATAATTTGTACAATTGATGCTTTAAAAATAAAAGCGAAACTTAGCATATTTTTTTTTATGTTAAGTTAGAATTCTCTATGCATCTTTCTACATACATATATATAGAACCATTAAAAGAACTCTATTGTGATAATACAACAATCCAAACCGAATTATATCACATAAATAAATATTTTTTCAAAAGTGTATTTTTATTTTAACAAAAGTTTCTCGTACGTTTAACGAAATGGCAACAGTGAAAATATTGAATAAAACTGGAATTTGCATGTTATTTCAATGTAGATTAAATTTTTAGTTATTTTAATTTTAAATAAGCTTCTAGTTTAAATTTTTTAATGAAATTTGGCATGTAGCCTAATCTGATTTTTTGCTTCAAAATGACGTATCCCACTTGTCTGTGGGACTTGTGGATGACAACAGTGAAAATATGAATAAAAATAGAATTTGCATGTTATTTCAATGTAGATAAAAAAAAATTTAGTTATTTAAATTTTAAATAAACTTCTAATTTAAATTTTTTAATGAAATTTGGAATGTAGCCTAATCTGATTTTTTGCTTTAAAATGACGTATCCCACTTGTCTGTGGGACTTGTGGTTCTTTCTGTGAAAGTGGGTGACAGACAGACAGACAGACAGACGGACGGACAGACAGACGGACTGAACGATTATAAAACCTTCCACTTTTTACGTTATAAACGTAGTGTGGAAGCTAAAAATGGGCGTTGTCAACACAATTTTTTTTTTTGGCGTGTGGCCACAAGTGGACAAAAAATTTTCTAGTTTTGTCTACCTGTCAAAATCTGTAACTTAAGTATGAACTACACATTTGTGCCAAGTTACGAGTCAAACAAATGTCTAGTTTATGAGTCTATAAGAGCCATACACACACAAAGCTTCATTTTAGCTTCCACACTATATAACGTAAAAAGTGGAAGGTATTATAATCGATCAGTCCGTCGGTCTGTCCGTCACCCAGTTTCATAGCCCAAACTACAAATACTACGGACAAGTGTGATACGTCCAAAAAATCAGCGCATCGAAATTAGAATACATTGAAAATTTCAGAAAAGAATTCGAATTAGAAGTACTTCAATTATTTAAATAACTGCAAAATTTAATGCTCATTTAAAAAGCATAGGAAGCCATTTTTATTAGAATTGAATCACCATTGCCATCGCAACAATCGCTCGAGAAACTTTAATTCTTTTAGACAATAAATTAAAATAAATTTATTTTTGTGACACCGATCAGTTTGAAATGACGTCATATATTTCACTACGAGATTCTTTGTACGTGATATGAAATGTTTTACTTCTATTTAAAAGCGAAGAATATTACATATTTATTCTTTGAAATATAAATTATTTTTTGCAAACGATAAGTAATAATTATTGAATTTTCGATATAAAATAAATGAAACTATCCAAATTTAGCATGTAAATGTTTAATATAGAATATCAATGCTGTGTTTGTCGCCTCTTTACCTGTTAAACACAACTGTTGTGTGGAAGCGGGTTAAGTGACAGATTCTGTTACAAACCTAACTTGTTTATGTTTATAGATAAAAATAAACTCTTAAAATAGTATTCATTTTTGTGATATAATTTAACTTGGATTGTTGTAATAGCACACTAGAGTTATTTTGATGGTTCATTTAATGTGTATGAAGGAAGATGCATAGAGACTTCTAACTTTGCATAAAAAATAGGCAAAGTTTCGCTTTTATGTTTAAAGTATCAATTTTACTAATTTATCTTTCAAACTGTAAACTTGTGACGACAAAAAAAATATTTATTAAAAATATAAATCATTATTCTTCGAACTTCAAAATTTTTTTTGCAAACAATAAAGTTTAATTATTAAATATGCAAAAGAAGATAAATGAATATTGTTAATTTTGGCGTTTAACAGTTTGAATTAGAACTAGCTAAAGGCCTTGTTTGGTGAATTTCTTTCTGAGGTGTTGTTATATAGTATGTTTCCTGTTGAGCCCAAATGTTGTGTGGAAGTGGTTTAAGTGACAGATTTTGTAACAAACAACGATGTATAATAAGTAACAAACCAACTTGTTATTAGATTTAAATCACCATTGCCTTTCGCAACAATCACTCGAGGAACTTTAATTATTTTAAATAATAAATTAAAAGAAATTAATTTTTGCGACATCAATCAGTTTGAAATGACGTCTAATATATTTCACTGAGATTCTTTGTTTGTATGTTGATATGAAATGTTTTAGTTTTATTTAAAAGAGAGGAATACTAGATATTTATTCTTTGAAATATCAATTAAGTTTGGAAAACGATGTTTTAGAAAATAATGTTAAAAGTTAATAATAAATTTCCCAGACACTTTCTGTGGGCCGAAACTTTTCCCAGACGCTTTGAACGTCTTTATCAAGTTCAGACTTTGTCCCGCGCATCTGGCGGCGTGAGATGGCGCTACAATCGTCCTCGGACCACAAGAAGGGGAAGTTAAGCATAAAAGAACTATGTGTGTATTGGAGATGTGGTTGGTTGGTTGGTGGATTGACATATATATTCCGGTTTGTGTGCTTGATCATTGGATATGTGGAAATGTTGTAAGCTAAAGACAGCTATGGTTACTAGTTTACTAATTTATTTTCTAATTAAACAAAAATTTAATTAATCGAAACGAAATTCTTTCTTCGTTTTTATTGCTTATCGACTCAGTTTTATTTCTGTCATTTTAAAAAATACGAAAAATTACACCCCCACCCCCCCAAAAAAATCAACTTAATATATAAACTCAGTCTTACTTTTTATATATGTTACTCAGAGACCTATTTTAATACTTTTTTGCAAGCTGCCAGACAAATCTAATGGGCTAAACAACTACCAGACGCTCATAAATATCTCTATGCAAATGAACACACTTTTTTTTGCGCGCGGAGATCGGAACGTCATGAATGTACAGCTGTGGACAAAAAAAAGTAAACACTAGGATTATTTCGGCCGTTGTCCATCATAAGGAATCGGACCTTTTTGACTTTGTGAATAAATAACATTCTGAGTTAATTGCATGACACAAAATTTGCATAAGGGGCCGTCTTCATATCAAAAATGTTACGAACTTTAAAATTTCCAATAGCAACACCCAATTTTAATAACTTGGAAATGTTAAGCACCCTCGAAAACCCCTAAATCTAAGTTTTTGATACATTTGGATGAATATTTGACGAGTTATTTAATCGAATCACTTGATGTCTTTTGGGGGACCAACTATAAAATAACAAGCGTAAGATTCGTCCGAGGGGAAAAGCGAAATATTGAAATATAAGGTAGAATATGTTGAGGAGCCCTGCAAAGGATCAAAAGTTAATGGTGATGAAGTCTAACTTTTTCCCCTTTTTGAAAGTTTATTTCAACTGTATAGTTAACATTTTAAGTTTATTTATTAAAATTTAATTTTTAATTTTTTTGTGTGTATGCCAAGGATTTCTATACTGGGCGCCATTGAGTAACGAGACAACAATATTTATTTTTTATGAGAGCCACGATATGTTTTAAGTTTAGGTATATGTTTTGTTGGTGAACTTGTTTATAAAGATACAATATTTACATTTTTTTTATTTATTATTGAATATTAATCATTCGTTGGCATGCTGAAAGTTGTAGTTAAGTTTTACTTTACATATTTGAGAGGGACGGACGTGTGATTTAGTTTTTGTTAAAGAAGGTGGTTTTCTGATCCATACTTTATTAAAAATTCAAACTTAATTTAATTTTAATCAAAAATAAAAATATGAATTTGAATTTTTGAATTAAGAATGACAGAATAAACTATAAATTATCTTTAAAATAGTAAATAAATTATTAGTAGTACGTATTTTTCAATTATTTTACTATTTATTAACAGATTTCATTTTATGAATTGGATTCAAAGATTTTTATATCTAACTTCATAGTATTTTATAATATTTTCATGACGATGGAATAGTTTTAAATACTTTCGGCGCGTTCAAAATAGACGAGTAGACGAAAATAGTTTGAAATGAGAAAAATCGTTTGTTACTGTAAAATAAAAATTTTCATTTTGTAATTAAAAAAAATAAAGCATGGAAATGCAACACAAGCCTATAGTTATGTTTTTAAAAATATTCTGAGCACTTACCATAGTTGATTATTATTTTTAAAAAAAGCATTGCATCCGTATAATTATTCAACAGTTCGCCTCTTAAAGTTGGGTTACAAAGATTCTTACCATAATCCTCCTTTAAAAAAATTTTGGTGATGAAGTTTAAAAATATATAAGTGATTTAAAAAAGAAAAAAAATATCGCGTGCGCATACATGCGCTATTTAAAAAATATTAAACTTATTGTGAGTTCTTTTTTAAACAATCCTATGTGACGTTAAATAACTAATATACTTTCTTACTAAAATAAATAAAAATTATAAACATTTGTTTAAATATACGAGATAATTCTAAATCTAATGTAAATAGAAAACGAAAATTTTTAATATTTAATTTCGCGCATCGCTTCCATGTTTCAATAAAAGATGAATAAAGCAGAGCTTAATGAACACATATTTTTATTGAACATCGATTTTAAAACAATATTTACAACAATATTTACAAGTAAAAGAGTAAAAAGAACAAATGAAAATGATGAAATATTAGAAGGCCTGTAATAAATTTATTCTGGATATGACTATAAAAGTGATTATTAAAAGTGACATTAAGCTTATAATTCGATAGTTTATATTTTGCTTAAAATATAATACATACTTTGGGTAACGTTACTTATTATAAATACAGATTAATTCACTCAGAGCTTTCGCCATAGAGCTTTTTTTTCACTCAGAGCTTTTTCGCCACTTCGGCAGTTGTATATATATCAATATTTAATAGCCTACGTGTAGCTCTAGGGGGACGTTATTTAAACCGAACCCAAATGAACTATCATGTTGTGTGATACATCAGATTTTCAAGTTCGTTGGTTTAATGTTTTCTTCCTTCTGCAAGGCCGTATTTGTTTATCAAGTTCACATATTATAATCTTATACACAGTCCCCTAAAGGGTAATTAAAAAGTATTTTGTGATTTACTCAGCAAATTATGGATAAAAAATTTAAAATTGGGATTTCGCTTAAACTTCATGTCTTAAATTCATTTTTGTAAAAATATTAAGGGGTTTCAATTCATAATTTTTTTAAAAATTAATATAATAATTATTTAAAAATATAAAATTTCCTTTAAATACCCCGATAGTGTATGCATTTTGTTTAGGTTATTATAATTATTATTCAGTAAAAAATTCGTTTCACTATCTTAATTATTTATATAGTGGGATAGTTTTTTATGTGCAACTCATTTAACATTACGGCCCCTAAAATTTGCTTGTCTCTAACTCCACTAATAATGCTCGAAAACTAACAAAACTAGGTATTTCGTGTTAAAATATGTCACAAATTTGAAATATGGACTCAAAAAGGGGTGTTTCTATTCAAAATTTTGAAGTTGGTAACATTTTTAATATGAAGACGGCCCCTTATGCAAATTTTGTGTCATGAATTTAACTCAGAATGTTATTTGTTCACAAAGTCAAAAAGGTCCGATTCTATAGGATGACTAACGTCCGAAATAATCCTAGTGTTTACTTTTTTTGTCCACAGCTGTACGTAATAGAGGAGCCATGGTAAAGTTAAATGCAAAACCTTTGTGATCTTGGCTTCTGGCCTTGGTGTTTAGTATGCACTACTACTTCAAGTCTAGTCAGTGCGACTGTGTTTTTATAGTCATAAAGTTTTTCAATTAAAAATGTTTTCACTCATTTAAAGAATATCATGGAAGAACCATTGAAATGCGTTTTTTGTGACGACTTTGATGTCAATTTAATATTATTTACGGAAGAGACTTTGGAAAAATGTCGGACAATTCTGAAACATCGAAAGGAACATGACTTAAAATTCAACGACGTTGCTTTACCGGAAGATTTATTTGAAAGTGGTTATCATAGAAAATGTTACAAGTCATTTACAGGTTTGATGAAAATATATTATTCTTCAAAAGCTGCGATTACAGAAAAATCTGCTCCGGAAGAAAAAACGGAAAATATGGAAAGTTCCTCAGCAGTGTGTTCATCGACATCCAAGTTAAATCCAAGATCTATTGAACGACAATTTTCTGTTCCAAATTTTTTTCCATTTCCATCAACTTCTTCTATACCTGACCCTATTACAATGCCTGAGCCAAGTATAGTTCCTGAATTAGTTGAAACAGTTGCATCAAATTTACCCGAAAATACTGAACACCTGGAAAATATTGATTCGCCTTCTGAAACTAATAATTTGGTTGAAAGTAATGTAAGTACGGATCAAAGCAATATTACCTGTATATTTTGTGACAAAAAGACGAAAAAGCAACGCTTAAAAAGATTCCTTTACATTCATGTGATAAAAACGACTTCCTTTCTAATTTCGAAAAAGAAAATGAATATCATAAGAATTTGATGAATAAATTAGCAAAATATTCCCTTTCAAAGATTTTTTATCATCGAACATGCCGAGTGCTTTATTTTTACAAAGCATCATCAATAAAAGAAACTGCCAATAGTTACTGGAATGATCTTCGTCAGCGTCATCAAACTGCCTTTGAAGAAATATCTACTTTTATTGCTGAAAACATAATTAAAAAAGGAAGGTGTTATCTTTTGTCTTATCTTCATAGATATTACATGGAATTACTAAATGAAAGGGAAGAAAATCGCGAGAAAAGTATGGGAAATTTCACAGCACAAAACTTAGAATGGAAGATAACCAAAGCGTTTGAAAAACAGATTAAATATTTTACTATTCAAAGTAAGAAAGTTGTCGCTCCAAAATATTTAATTGCTGTTGATGAACAATCATTTGAAAATCTGAAAGACGAAAATGTTCTGCACAAAGCTGCTTTAATATTACGAAAATCCGTTTTGAAAGCTGAAAAAAAAAGCTGCCACAACTTATAACAGTAGAAGATTTAAAAGAAGGTGAAACATCGGTTTCACAAGATCTATTGGACTTTTACTTCACTTTGATAGCTGGCAACAATCAAATACGAAAGAATAGTTCAAAATGCATTCGCCAAGTGAAATCTTATTGCGAAGATGTAGTATATGGTATTCATAATGGAAAATTTAAAATGTCAAAACATATTATGCTCGGAATGTCTTTAAAGAGTTTAACTAGCAGTCGAAAGATTATTGACATAATCCATAGATATGGCCATTGCATTAGTTATTCAGCCATAGAAGAACTGGAAACAGAAGCGACATATACTTCAGTACAGAAGTCAGAATCATGCCCTGAAACAATAGTAAAATCTCCACATCTTTGTACTGGGGTCGCTTTTGACAACTTCGATCGCTTTGTGGAAACTAAGAGTGGTAAAGATACATTGCATGATACTGTTGGGATCATTTACCAGAATATTGATTTGCATACCCCAGATGAATTACAGTTTGTAAATTTACCCGCTGCTAACAACGAAATGCATTTAAACTCAAACAAGAGAAGACGAAGAACTTTTGAAGCTGTAACTGTGGATGTGCGAGAAGAACCATTCGCTAAAAAAAAGAAAAATTATGTGGGTTTGTCGTCTCACCATGAAGGCGAATAACCGCTACCTGCAAAATTTACAGTTATACAACATGATAGATACAGTTTGGATGATTAGCCATGCACTTCAGTTGCCAAATGTTCCAATGTGGGTTGGTTTCAATTGTTTACTTAGTTCTAATGATAGTCTGAAACAAAAAGTTTTGTATCTAACTCCCATAAATGAATCACCTACTAATAAATCAGTAGTTTTGGAGACTATGAAACAAAGCAAGAAAATTTGCGAAGAAGTAAAGCAGTCTTCCATTCAAGTAACCTACGATCTTGCAATTGCTAAAATTGCTTTACAAATTCAGGCTACACAAAAACCAGAATTTGATAATTTATTTATACACTTGGGACCTTTCCATATCATGATGGCTTACTTTAAAGCAGTAGGAAAAGTAATAATTGACTGTGGCTTAACTAATGTTATGGTACAAAGCGATTTGTTAGCTTCGGGCTCCGTAAACGGATTTCTTGAAGGAAAACATTTTAACAGGTGTAAGAGACTTCACCCTTTAGTGGCTGTGGGATTAGAACTATTGCATTTTAACTCATTTTTAGAAAGTAAGAATGTAGTGGTCACAGAGGAAATGGTCAAAGAAATTTCGCAAATGGGAACGTCATCACAATCTTTTAAAATAAACGACGAAGAACTTTATGAATTAATTCACAATTATAACATTTACAAGCAGCAAACTCTCAACGGCGAGTTCGGTAAAACACCACAGTTTTATTTAATCTATATTAATCTTGTTCAATATTATTTAACTTTATCGAGAAGCATCCGCACAGGAGATTTTGAACTGTTTAAATTTGTATTACCAAAAATCACTAATTTATTTTTCATATGTAATCAGCCAAATTATGCTCGCTGGACATCTAAATATTACGATAATTTGATGAATATGTGGCGGAAACTCACCCCGAATTATTTGATGAATTTCAAAAAGGATTGTTTGGGATTCAAAGAACTGATAAACCTTATTCCAAACAACCAATTGACTTAGTTCTAGAACAAACCATCAACGCAGATGCAGCAAGGAGGCTTACAGGCATAATGCAATTTACCAACTCTATCTCAGCACGTCAACGATGGCCTCTTAGCCATGATATAAGATCAACGATTATTAGTTATACGTTAATAAAGAGTTAGATCTGCAAAAATAGCAAGATGTAACAACTGAGTTAACTAATCACAATATCAAAAGTAATATCAGGCAATTACAAAAATTCATTGATACTTTTCATCAATTTATCAATCCATTTGACGCTGAAGTACCAAAAGATTTGTTAATAAACATTTCATCTGGTAAAGCAGCTTCAGAACCAGTTGAAAAATTCCTTCTCAATATTGAAGAAAATGGCGAGATAAAACGTAAAACATTTTTCACAGAATGTGAGCAGCAAGATGATGGTAGGTTCGAGGAGAGTATAAAAAAAACTCCGATAAACAACTTTTCCATAGATTATGCAAAAAAAAGAAAAACAAAACTCGGTGGTAAAGTGCAAGAAGTACGTGTTCAAAGAGACTTTTTTGGGCGTATACTCGGTATATCAATCGATAACAAAGTCGATATGGCTAAAATATTTTCGTACCCCATAACTCCAGTTCCATTATCCCTGTGTCATTTTGATGGTGCAATTTGTAAGACTCAAAAATCCATTTTAATGAAATGTTTGGAAACAGGCGTCGAACATGATCAACCATCTCACATAGATATTGTAGTAATTGATGGATTTTTCGTACTTCATACGATGAAAAATGTCCCAAAAACCTTTGGGTGTATTTCAAAAAAAAATTTGCAAATGGTCACACAGTTAAATGCAAAAAGGTATGATGTAATTTTTGATCAGTACTTTTCTCCTTCGATAAAAGATTACGAACGATTTCTCCGACATGAATCGACAGATTTGGAGTTTACCATAACTGGTCCTGATCAAGTTCGACCATCTGACTTTGCAAAAGAACTAAAAAATATTCGCTTCAAACAGGCTCTCGCTGATTTCTTGATACTGCATTGGTCAACTGACGAGATGGTGCCATTTATTGGAAACAAAAACATTGTTGTTAATTTCAAAAAGTGTCATTCTTTTACCGTCATTAACAATGCAGTAGTGTCTGATATTGATGAAAGTCTAACGTGCCCTGATCATGAGGAAGCTGACACCAAAATTATTCATCATATTTGCAATATTGATGCTCAATCAAACTTCGTTATTCGATGTTCTGATACCGACATTGCAGCAATAATGCTGGGCAATATGCGCCATTTAAAACATTCTGAGTCCCACGTGTGGATGCTGATTGGCGTCGGAAATAAAGTAAGGTATGTCGATATCACTACAGTTTATGAACAGTTGGGACCTTCGCTAAGCCGTTGCTTGCCAGGATTTCATGCAATCACTGGATGTGATTACAATCCTGCTTTTTTCAAAAAAAGGCAAGCAAAGGCCATTCAATATACTAAAGAAAAATGAAGAGTATCAGAAAGCATTTATGAAGTTTGGTGATCGAGACTTATTCTGTGACTTGGAAATACAGGAAAATGTATTTAACGTAATACAAAAATTTATATGTGAAGTCTACAACTTGACTGGGATAACCAACGTAGATGCTGCTAGACTTCAACAATTCATCGACAATTACATGGTTTACGACGTCAATGAGGAGTTCAACCGGGAAAATGTAAAAAGCTTTGATGCTAGCAACTTACCACCGTGCAAGAGTGAGCTTTTACAACAATTTTGCAGAGCAAATTACATCACTGGTCTCTGGATTAATTCGTATAAGAAGGAACTCAGAATTTTCAATCCTGAAAATAATGGATGGACATTGGAAGACAACCATTATCATTTTAACTGGTTTGATGGGGACCAATTACCGGGTTTCGTTAGTGAATCGCTTCAGGAAGAATCAGGTATTCTACTTTCACTTTAAATTTCTTATATAAATTTGTAAGGATAATTATTTGATCTAAATTGCATTACTTTTTTTGCAGAAGAAGATACTAAAGATGATGATAATGATAATGAGTATATCCAACATCAACATTGTATTGATGATGAGTTGTCCAACTTCAACGACGAGGATAATGAAGATTGAAAATAGTCTTGAGTATTAACGAATAATGCACAATATTTCAATAAATTATTTTCAAATTTCATAGTAACTATGTTTTTGGTGATCTACTGGTTGCAAATAAACTATTTGTAAAATTGATTGCTGCTTTTAACTAAATTAACTTGTAAATAATATACTTTTTTTCTATTTATTAAAATTTTTGCTTAAGAATACTTCCAATAAAAACATACTTTTTTTTATAATTTTCACTACGCATTCAAATGTATTCATATTTTATTTGCCATAATTATCGCTAAAAGTAAGAGTGAAAATATTACTTAATAATTAATGAAGAATTCCACTAGACTATCAATTAACTAAGTTATTTTTAAAGCTTTGTTATAAAACTATATAATTATATTATTCTATATATATTCTAATTTGCATATCAACCCTAAAAAGTGTTTGGGGGTTGTTTGGCCCATTAGCTATGTTTAGCTTAAAACATTTCCACATCTCCAATGATCAAGCACACAAACCGGAATATATATGTCAATCCACCAACCAACCACATCTCCAATACACACATAGTTCTTTTTTGCTTAACTTCCCCTTCTTGTGGTCCGAGGACGATTGTAGCGCCATCTCACGCCGCCAGATGCGTGGGACAAAGTCTGAACTTGATAAAGACGTTCAAAGCGTCTGGGAAAAGTTTCGGCCCACAGAAAGTGTCTGGGAAATTTATTATTAACTTTTAACATTATTTTCTAAAACATACGTAAAAATCAGCCTTTAAAAAATGACTTAAGTTTACTTATAATTTACCTACTTTTTGCACCCGATACCTGTAAATTTGCCGTTTGTTCACTCTAGCGGGTATGTATATACTAAAAGTAAATGAAAACTGAACCTAATCCGATACATTTCATCCTTTAAAAAATGACTTAGGTCTGGGGGCCCTGGGCTCTCGCTCTATAACGTAAAAAGTGGAAGGTATTATAATCGATCAGTCCGTCGGTCTGTCCGTCACCCAGTTTCATAGCCCAAACTACAAATACTACGGACAAGTGTGATACGTCCAAAAAATCAGCGCATCGAAATTAGAATACATTGAAAATTTCAGAAAAGAATTCGAATTAGAAGTACTTCAATTATTTAAATAACTGCAAAATTTAATGCTCATTTAAAAAGCATAGGAAGCCATTTTTATTAGAATTGAATCACCATTGCCATCGCAACAATCGCTCGAGAAACTTTAATTCTTTTAGACAATAAATTAAAATAAATTTATTTTTGTGACACCGATCAGTTTGAAATGACGTCATATATTTCACTACGAGATTCTTTGTACGTGATATGAAATGTTTTACTTCTATTTAAAAGCGAAGAATATTACATATTTATTCTTTGAAATATAAATTATTTTTTGCAAACGATAAGTAATAATTATTGAATTTTCGATATAAAATAAATGAAACTATCCAAATTTAGCATGTAAATGTTTAATATAGAATATCAATGCTGTGTTTGTCGCCTCTTTACCTGTTAAACACAACTGTTGTGTGGAAGCAGGTTAAGTGACAGATTCTGTTACAAACCTAACTTGTTTATGTTTATAGATAAAAATAAACTCTTAAAATAGTATTCATTTTTGTGATATAATTTAACTTGGATTGTTGTAATAGCACACTAGAGTTATTTTGATGGTTCATTTAATGTGTATGAAGGAAGATGCATAGAGAATTCTAACTTTGCATAAAAAATAGGCAAAGTTTCGCTTTTATGTTTAAAGTATCAATTTTACTAATTTATCTTTCAAACTGTAAACTTGTGACGACAAAAAAAATATTTATTAAAAATATAAATCATTATTCTTCGAACTTCAAATTTTTTTTGCAAACAATAAAGTTTAATTATTAAATATGCAAAAGAAGATAAAAGAATATAGTTAATTTTGGCGTTTAACAGTTTGAATTAGAACTAGCTAAAGGCCTTGTTTGGTGAATTTCTTTCTGAGGTGTTGTTATATAGTATGTTTCCTGTTGAGCCCAAATGTTGTGTGGAAGTGGTTTAAGTGACAGATTTTGTAACAAACAACGATGTATAATAAGTAACAAACCAACTTGTTATTAGATTTAAATCACCATTGCCTTTCGCAACAATCACTCGAGGAACTTTAATTATTTTAAATAATAAATTAAAAGAAATTAATTTTTGCGACATCAATCAGTTTGAAATGACGTCTAATATATTTCACTGAGATTCTTTGTTTGTATGTTGATATGAAATGTTTTAGTTTTATTTAAAAGAGAGGAATACTAGATATTTATTCTTTGAAATATCAATTAAGTTTGGAAAACGATAATAATTATTGAAGAATAAATTATTGAATTTTCGAAATTAGATAAATGAAACTAGCCAAATTTAGCGTGTAAATGTTTAAAATAGAATTAATATAGTGTTTGGAGACTTTATTCATGTTGAAAAAATTAATGTTGTGTGGAAGTGGACTGAGTGACAAATTCTGTTACAAACCTACTTGTTTCTTCTTATTTTGAAATAAAAACATAATTCCACGACATATTTCAAGTTATAAGGCCATAAGAAGTTATCTGTGACGTGCCGCTAGTTCACTGACTGCTCGGAGAACTACACCTTTGAAGTTCCAAACAAGTTCTTAGAGCAGGTTACTTTTTCTTCGGAATAGCCGACAATCTGATCAAAATGGATAACATGACGTCACAGAGAGCTTCGATGGTTTTATACGTTGAATAGACCGGGATAATACAGTACTCGCTTGCTGATTGGATGGCTAAATGGAACCAAGCAAACGGTCTCGGCATTTGGGAATGGATATATGTTGTATGTGTTTGTCTGTATTTTTGCGTTCTGAGTACACTGCGCCATACGTTAAGAGGGATTGTCAGTACCATAGTGCATTAGTTTTTGAATCACAACTTCCCCAGAAGTATTGCTTTGCCATGATAGCCCTTTTTCCCCAGGTACAGGAATCAACATAACATCGAAATGAAACTAATTTGAAATGAAAATGTTATCTAGTTATTTAATTATATATTTTTGAAGTTTTAAAATGCCCCAAAATATCCAGCAGGTGGCGACACTATTTTAAAACATTATCAATTAATAAATAAGAAACAGAATGTTATTTTCTTTTCAATTTTTTTTTAAATAAATGTTATGAGGATTCTCATATCTGGTGAAAATGGGATAACGTGGCAAACCAATTCTTTTGCCAAAGTTGTGATTTCAAAACAATTGCATTAGATCAATGGGACTGACAGTCCCTCTTAAATCCTCGTCATTTGACAATGGTTCTATATTACAAGGCGTTATTGGCTGTGTTATAGGGCTTCACGTAGGTTAGAAATGTGCAGCCAGAAAGGTTTAAAATAACTACCTACCAATCTGCGCTTTATAAACCGAAGTGATAGCTGCAAAGAATTCGCGCGTGCCGTTGTGTATGGGTGCATCGTATCAAGTTAGCGACTTTCAGACTTCTGTACATTTTTTTTCCTCGCCAAGCATCTCCCATCTTTCATTTAACCACCATAGTGTGTAAGCATGATTATAAAGAATAACCATAGTAAAGATCCTTGTAAACTTTTTATTACAAAATTAATATGAAAACTTCTTCATATACAAATCACTCTTTTAAGGAGGATAAACTGTACATTTGGTGCGATTCACTACAGAACTGTATAAAAGAACTATTTCCGACAGTTGTTCTTAGCAGAAGATCCCGAACGTTAAACAAGATCTACCTCAGAACAACCTATACCGTTACAGGAATCGTAGAAAAAATGTCTCATTTTGTTCGTAACAATGGATACAGAGATAGAGAAAAGGCAATACTTTTTGTTCTAATGTTTCAAAATTAGGTAAGAATTCACAAACTATAGTGAACTTACTCACTTTTACAGTTTTTGAGTTAGTACATTAACCGCTTAACGCCAACTTTGTGAATACAATAACAAGAAATTTGTGAATACAATTAACACTGACTTTGTGAATACCATTAACATCGATTTTGTGAATACCATTAACACTGACTTTGTGAATGCCATTAACACTGACTTGGTTAATACCATTAACACTTACATTACTGAATAAAAACGTTCACTTTAAGTTTCATGAATTCTTTTTTCTTATAACTTAATGTGTCCCACATAAATTGTTCAGAGCTAATGATCTTCATTTGTCTTATATTTTTTTATTCAGATAAGCTTATTCACTAAATTTCACTTTCGCGTATGGCAAATTTTCTTGCTAATCGCAGTTAATGCTTTAAAGGAAGGCTGGGGTCAAAATAGTGAAATATGTTATTGGGGCCAATCATTGGAAGTTAGATAGCACTGTGAACCATTCAGAGACAAAACATTCAAATACTTAAAGCTAAGGAAGCACACAAGCAGCGTCAAATCGACGCTGAGCTTGTTTATCATTTAATGACGTCAGGCATAATGTGATCTATCGGAATCAATAGAGGTTATTTTTTTTTAATTAACATAACATATAAGTGGCAGTTATTCAGAATACACCTGCGCAATTTCGGGTTTATAAAGCTTGTTGATGTATGGACAAATTAATTTACTTTTTACCAAATGTTTCACAGATTAGTATCCATGATAAAATTTTAAATACATGTCTGTCATCAGCGTTTTTTTTTTTTTTAAATTTTGCATCTGGAATAAAAATTGTTAATTTATAGCAAACCAAACGGACACTGTTATTTAAATGCGTATATTTATGTTTAAAATTATCTTTTTTCATGTTATGAGAGTCGTATATCTATTACAGGTCTTTTATTAATCATTTGGGGGAGATTTTATCGATTGAACATCAACATAGTATTGCCTTTTCTCCTGTAACATTCTCATACTAAATTAATACTGTATTTTTGGCATTTAAAGCGCTTTTAAATTTAAATAAACTATATATTATGTCCATGAAGCTTATAAACTATACAGTACAGTTAATATTGAAAAAGCTGGCAACGTTGTTCTATATTAATGCTAAGATTATTTGCAGTCCTATAACAATAATAAATACATGTCAGGTCGCATATTTCTTGTTTTCATAGTGTGAAAGACCTATTTAAATTGTTTTCTATAACTCAATTTTTTAAAAATGGTAATTATAGATAGTTTCAAAAAAATAAACTGGCAAAAACTTTTTTAAAAATTAGTGATACATATGAGATACATAGAGCTATTAAATGTTAAAATAAAATATATTACTATTTATTGTTGCTAAACACAAGATTTCTATCAAACTTTTGAATTTTCGCAGAGGAATACAATCAAAATAAGCCTTTTTAGCCTCATTAAACACATTACGTTTATTCTTTATCTGTCCTCTTATATTTAAGCAAAGCAAACCTTACTGCAGCAAGACTTTTGCTTTTCTTATCGAAATTACGCGTTTTTGATTATTTGTCTTAATTATTTTAAATCAACAAAATTATTAATATTTACATAATGATTCAAACCTTTTTATATATTTGAATTTACATTATAACAAGTAATACGTGTTTCAAACTTCTAAATGGTTATGAACACAATTTTAATGACAGAATTAACAATTATTTCAGTAAGCAAAGTAACAAATTGACTTAGGGTCAAATAACTTAATAGGATGACTTCCCTCAAAACCTTACACGTGTTAATTTGTGTTCAGAACGGATTGTGAAAGAAAACTCTCCTGCTTACTTTGGTGAGCAGAAGCCGATTTTCTATCTAACTGTTTGCAAATTAATATTGCTCAGTTATAACAAAACAATGCTCAAGTTTTATTCAGTTGCAATTAAGTTATCTCTATATTGAAAACAGCAAGATTTTCGATGATACATTGAATAAAAGTTATATCCCTAGGATTATTTAAGTTTTTTTTTCGTTTTAAACTGAATATATCATTGCTTCTTAAGTTTAGTTTGTTAAGCAGCTCGTCAAATTTATAATTTATAATTAATGTCAGTTAGTTGCGAAACAGTTGTTTTCACAGTTATCTTTTTCATTATTATACTTTAATAAGAAAATAAACGTTGCCAATGCCAATTATTAGCATCCTAATCATTATTAATATTACTATATTTCTTCATTAACGCACAGTTGCACAGTTGCGTATTACAGTATTTCAGATCTTAGAATATGTTCTGTATTTGTGTGCCTTTTTTTTATCTTATGATGAACTTAAATAATAATCTTTTATGCACTTCAAACATGTCGATTATTACCTGATAATGGATTACCTTATAATGGATACTAATTACTATTTAACATTCCTTAAGATTATATGTGTAGTTTTACAGATATTAGGGAACTAAAGTACGACAATTCCAAAAGAACTGTTTGGATATTAAACAAAAGAACATTTAAAATGTTTTCAAGCAATGGAGAAAATGTTCTTAATTCAAAATATTTTTCGATGGGAACTAAACATAAATAATTGAGCATTTGTTGATAACTTTACAAGACACAGTGCTTTTCAGGCACCACACACGGAATTATTTAACAATTTCAACACATAAAGATAATTTCCATTAAAAATAAGTATATTCAACTTTTCATTTTCACAAAGGATGGAAAACACCCATAACAATACCATTAATCTATAAACACTCTGTAATTGCATAGACTGCACAACTTCAAAGAAATGTAACCGTTGCCAGATTTGTGGTGTCGTTATTTTGCTCATGATTGGTTGTCAGCTGTTGCCAGATTTCCGGTGAAAGTTTTTTTCTCTCTCATGATTGGTTGGTAGCCGTTGCCAGATTCCTGGTGACAAGTGTTTTGACCCATTATTGGTTTCTCGTTGAGCTAAATAAGTTATGGTTACGTTTCATTAAATCAGTTGCTTTTATAACAGTCTATCTACGAAGATTAATAATTTACGGTCAGTTAAATTAATCGGTTATTAATATCAGTTAGCCAATCAGTATTAATTATAAAAATATACCAATTAAATTGAATAAATTATAAAAAAATATAAAGCAATTTTTTATAATTCCCAACGAAATTTATTCAATGTGATTCTGTAGCGTTTAATAATATAATTTTACTGTGAAAATTGCAGACAAATACTTTAGACCACACTTATAATCCATTTTTCCCACATTTATAATAATTATATGTAATAAATAATAATTTATATTTAATAAAATATTTTTTAACCAATAAAAATATCAGTTCCGTTTCCATCAAAGACGATACTCACTCAATTGCTATTTACATTATAGAAGAAAAAAATATTTGTCGAATTTTGTGTTTTAAAGGAAATTCGAAAAAAGAATAATCACAAAGACCAAACTTCAGTGGGAACCACCAAAAATGACCGGTAAAAGTCGCAATATCAAGAGACTCTATGATTAAACAAAGCGGTTATAAACGGTTACTATTAATAACAACCAGATTTATTACACTGACTGTAAAATATAGAACAATAATCAATACGATTTCCTTCATATGCTATTCTGCATCTTTATTTATTAACTATTGATTAAAAAAATCTCATATAAAATGTCTTCATATATCATTACATATGGCAGTGATATAATAGCTTCCACATATCATTACGAAGAATGTATATTATAGTTTATGCTCTCAATTGCTATCGTATTATGGAGATAGTGACTGTAGTTCAACCTACTTTAAAATATCCCTGGCTTTTCTAAACAAAATAGCACAAATAACTTGAGAAGTTGTCTATAAACTTGCAGATACGTTCGATTCATAAAATGTATTTATTTCGTTCCCCTAACTATTTTTTTATATTTTGAAATAAAAATTCTAATTGACCCCATAATTATCAAAAAATTGGCAAAGTGACCGCAATTTTTTGGATTAGAAACATATATAAAAATTAATGTCTTCTAAATTAAATATATTGATTTTTTTTTAATAACACTCTGCGTGATTAAAATAAAATTTATAGATTTGGGTAAGTTATCTGTTGTATTAAATTTAAGTGTATTCATTTAACTATGACGTTTTTTTTTAAATGTTAGACATGAAGTAACTTGATTTATGTTTTGGCTGTTTTCTTAGTTATAGCATTAGTTATTAATTATAAATATACATTTATTGCTAACTCATTAACTAATTATAGTATATGCACGTTGGAATACTATTTCATCAACAAAAGAAATATTTTTTTACAACATATACTTTATCAATATTTAACATGCAACATACTGCTAAACGTCTTTTAAAAATCTCTTTATTTACAATACGCTTTGAACTTTTGTTTTACTCCTTATCTAACTTCGAATTTTAGAGCACCAAAAATTCAATCCCTATATTTATACAATTAATAATTATTTCCCTAAAAATTGCTAAATTCAATCACGGTGGTTTCAATCAATCAGCCTAATTTTGTTTAGTTCCATCTGTACCACCTTATAGAGGGGATTTTTATTTAAACAACGTGTGGTCCATCATCAAATTAAGCCCACTTTATTTCAAGTAAATTTGGCTTAATTTCTTTAAGAATATTCTTTATTTTAAAGAAATAGACCTAAATTCCCCCAAGAAAACATATACATCAGGAACTAGGTCAACTATCCCTTGAAAAATCACTTTCTTTTAAAGATTTAGGCTTAGATTCCCTAAAGAACAAACATTAGAAACTACGCTTCATGTTCTTTAAAGAACAATTGTTCTTTTAAGGAACTAAGCACGAGTTCCTTTTTAAACATTTATGCTTTACATAACTTCAATTTTTCCAGAAACTAAGCTTTAGTTCTGTCAAGAACATTTAGCTTTTTCTAGAACTAGGCTTAGGTTCCTTCAAAACCACTCATAATTTTGGCTTAACTTCTCCAAAACCACTCATATTTTTGGCTTAATTCTTACAAAACCACTCATGCTTTTGTCTTAACTTAATTCAAAACGACTCATACTTTTAACATAACTTCCTTCAAGAACATGAATATTTTTTTCGAAACTAAGCTTAGCTTTTCCAATGAGAACATTTATACTCTAAAAAGAATTAAGCTTAAGATTCTTCAAGAACACATTCATTTCGAAAACTAAGCATGACTTCTTTCGAGATCACCAATTCTTTTCAAGAAAAAGGCCTAAGATTCATACAAGGAAACATCCTTTTAAGAACTGGTCGCGTGAATCGAAGTAGCACCGATTTTTTTTATTTTTCCGAAAGACCACAAAGGGACCCTCTACTTTGTATAAATGGAGGTTTGTAGAAGGTTGGCATTGAACAGACGTGGCCATGGTCAATCCATTTCGGACGCATATCCAACAAAGTTCTTTATTTTAGATTTGGCCTAGGAGAAAGATCTATTCTCATAACACAACTTCCATTCTGTTACCCCTCCTGTTGATCTTTACTTGGCCAGGTTGGACTTCTGAAAGGCCGGCACATTTAAATGCAAGAACGACGTTCTCTTTGCCAAAGTTGGCTTCGAATCTAAAATGGAACATGAAAATTTTATATAGTATATTTATTTTAAGATATTAAATATAGTTTAGCTTTTAATATTGATTGAGGCAACATAGAATCTTTAAGTTTACTTTGTGGTCCAAGTCTAAAACTCTCTACTTCAAATTGACTAAATACTTAATAATTATAACTCAATTCAATGTTGTCACTAATTGAAATAAAAACCAAATTTTTTAAATCAAGTTTTGGGAGGACAATAAAGAGCAAAGCTTGAGTCAGCCGACAAGCCAGAATGCCGACAGTCAAAATTCCGACAGACGAAATCCCACCAGGACGAAATTCCGACAGGGTCGAAATCCTGACAAATCAACTAATTAATGCCATTATTCTTAATTAAGGGCAATTTAATTAATATTTTTTGAATTTTTTGCTGTTGGCAATTTGGCTGTCTGGTTAATGTCCCCATAGAGGTAGGAAACAGAATAGAGAGGCCCTTGTATATGCGCAGTAGAGCACAAATGAAGCAGACTAGAGCGGTGCATCTTGGGATACCTCGGTGTCAGTATGTTATGAGCAGTAGATCGAAAAACCTGACAGCCCTGCTTCAAATCATCTCAACTGGAGGGCCCCTCTACCCCTCCTTCATTCCTCTATGAATGTCCCAGACTCAAACAGTTAATTCAAGAGTTAACTCACTCTGTGGCTACGTTGATTTCCGGCGGCTTTCCAGTGGCATTCTGGATGACGAGGAACAGTTTGGTGACGATCTCGATCACGTGACCCGTCTCAAACAGGAAATCGCCTTTCTTGCGCGTCGCCTCCGACTAGGACGGAAAATAATCATCAGTATTGAAATAATGGCCAGTGGTGCCCAGTGTTGCCAAAAATATAGAGGAAAAAGGGGATCGTGCTACATGCCCACTCAAAAGCAGGTTCCTAATAATGATTCCCCCCTTCAGAGGGAGCTGATCAAGAAAGTAGTTAGTCTGCTGGTATACTGTTTCACACGATGGCAACGGCAACTTTGCATGAAAGAGCGTGTGCAGTTTAATAATGTGCTCCGCATAATCGAACTACGTATGCTCGCACAAGCACATTTGATTTTAGTTGTCTTTACCATCGCCCTTTTTTCAACAAACGAACATCCACGGTTGAGGATATAGCAGCACAACCCATTTTAAGGGATTTTAGCTTTTAGAATTAAACTGGTTTTCAGTTTAATTGGTTCAGCCTAAGAATCAGTGTTTGGCGATGTAACTTCATACATAACCGGTTTTTCGAATCAGCCATTTCTTGTTTACCATCCCTTATCCATCCCTAAGCTTATCTATTTCTGGAGAACCTTTTTCACCCGGGAGAACAATACCAGTTGACACTCTATTCGTTTTAGCCACTATACTAATGGTGTTACACCTTAGAGAAATTATAGGTTCTTTGTTTTGGTTGGTTAGATATAACTATTAGCAATGCAGCTGCTCGAGGGTAAGTTACGGAGAATAAGGATTTAGGTTTACTTCCACTTATTTCATAAAGAATAAGCAGAATAACCCAAAAGTAGGTTTACAGTTAGTTAGGTATACAGCAGTTATTTTTCGAAAACAGGTTTGGTTGTTCAGTCAGTTGATTGAGCATTATCTAACAGAACTGTGATCAGTGACCAGGATAATCCTCAAGAAGGCCATGTAACAATATTGGGCGGTACAGCTTAAGGTTCAGCTGGTGCATCAGGCGCGTAGATAAGAGAAAAATATCTATATATATATTTTCTTCTATGCTCTGTGATCAGGCGTTGTAACAAATTTTCAACCAGCACAAGTCATTTTATAGGATAACAGGCGGATGGCGGGATTCGAAGTTACGTGCTCTGGCCTTATTATTCTGGCGATTTACTTGCTTATTCCTCGAGCATCAAAGGAATAAAACAAAGCTATCTCGAAACTAAACCAAGCAAAGTCCACAAAACACTATTCTTTGGATCTGATACGCTGTAGAACGGATTAATTTTGGCCAAACACCAAAAGTAAACACGACCATGTTAAGTAACCTGTTCTGAACAACCCAAAGTTCTTAGCAATGGTACATTTGGGCCGGCATTAACTGTAAACCTACTTTTGGGCCACCAAATATATGTTTTGTTTTTAATTTTTTCGAAATTGAGTGTAAGTAGGTGTGCTCACCGCCCTGACGTGGAAGACGGCGAGGTCGTCGACGAAGGGCGAGAGCGAGATGCGGACGATGTCGGCGACCGGGACGCGGTACTTGATCTGCAGGGTGCGCTGGTCCATCACCAGCATGCCGCTCGTGCTCACCACGAACAGCGTCTGCAGGCACTAGGCATGGTACAAGAGATAGAAAGAAGATTAAAAAAGATTAAAAAAAAAAGAAGACAGTTAGGATAAGAGTAAATACTAGAGATGTGAAAAAAAGAACACCATGTTCTTTTGAGCAGATTCTTTAAAAAGAACTGGAACAGTGTGTTCTTTGCTTTTGAAAAAACCCGTTCTTCTATAAATTAATGTTTTTTCATCAGAATTTATTTTTTAGTTAAACAAAAATAAATTACATCCCTCTTCTAATTCTAATTCCGTTACTCGGTAAATCATCTCATAATAATCATCTCATCATAATCATAAAGTTCCTAACAAAACGAGCAACAGCCTCTCCTCATAGTTGGTGAGTTGGTTTGGACGAAAAGGCATCTTCTCATCTTACGTCACGATAGCCCGAAACGCTATACCCACTATTCCGGCAATGAAACAGTTTTCAAAACGATTACGATGAAAGAACACTGAATAGGTGTTCTTTTTGTATGTTCTTTGATGCTTTTTCGCAGTAGCTCTTTGCTTTTCGGAACAGTTCTTTTTTTTTTAGTTGTTCGGAGCAGTTCTTTTTCGCGAACTTGCAAAATGGCGTAGGTTGTTCTGAGTCGTTCTTTTTCGAGGTTGTTCTTCGAACCGTTCTTTATTGCGAGGAACAGCTCTTTTGGCATTGTTCTGAACGGTTGTTCTTGCGCTCTTTCAAACATTCAAATGGCAGGATTGAATTTATCGTAGTTGGGTTTTGGCTTTGTGCGTGTGGGATATCTTTCGCTTATTTATTGTATTTATTTTACTATTATTTTATTTTATTAATATTTTATTTTATTATTAATTTATTTTATTATTATTTTATTATATTATTATTTTATTATATTATTATTAAATTATTTTATTAATATTTTATTATATTATTATTTTATTTTATTATTATTATATTTCATAATTCTTTTATAATATTTTATTATTGTTATTTTATATTATTGTTTTATTGTATTATTTTATTTTATTATTTCATTATTATTTTGTTATTATTTAATTTATTTTCGAATTTGCGTTTTTTCCCCCTTCTGGTGCATATGTAAGCTTATTTTTTAAAAAATCTTTAATTGTACAACGTAGCATTATGTAATTTTTTTTTTAATCGTATCATTCCCCAAAACTTTTTCGATAATTTTTTTCATTTTAAAAGTCGTTAGAATGATCTAGGAAAATACTTATTTCTAAAAGAAATATTGGCTGTAACTTTGATCCTCTGAACTGAAATGGGGAACGTAGTTAAGAGTGAGAATATGATAACGTAAACAACTATTTTTTTCCCTTCTGATTTTTTTTGGGTGGGTGCTCAAGAAATGTGGCTGTTTTATTAAGAGTCGCGGGGCGTTGGGGTTGTCATATTGGCTGATTTCAGCAGTTTTGGGTATTATTTGATCCGCTTGGTTTATTTAAAATTTTACCAGGGGCCAAAATTGTTCTGGTTTAATGATTAGATTAAGTTTGAAAATATCTCCATTTTTTATATTTTCGTTTCTTGACTATTTTTTGCGCGTTTCGTTGATTTTTTGCTTTTGAATACGTCGAATTTGTAATATTAATTGTGTTGGAAGGGACGTAATGGAAGATAATTTTGGGTATTTTGGCTTTATTGAGCAGCAGTTGTATATTTTTTGAAAATTTCTATTGGCAATCCTGGTCCTCTAATCAATGTAAAACTGTCAGAGGACTCACGTCTAAGAGACTTTTTTTTAAATGCAGTTTTTTAAATATTTTATTTTGCATGGTTTATTACTTTTTAAAAATGAAATTGGAAGCACAGCCTTGGAATTGGAATTTTTTAAATTGAAAAATTATTTACTGATAATATTTCCTTGAATTTCTTAAATTGAAAGTGAAACTTAACAATTAAAATCTTACATAATGAGCTTAGCAGCATACAACAAGTAAGTTATAATAATATTTTATTTGACACCTTTTTTGTATACATTTTTGCTGCGTGATTTGCTAAATTATCTTATGTATATATATTTTAAAACATTAAGCCAATAAAATAAATTTCTTCAATAGATGTATAGAAATTGGCCTACGGTGTCATACCAAATACTTGTTTTAAAATTTTATTATATATATAATATATATATATTATATATATATATATATATATATATATATATATATATATATATATATATATATATATATATATAATATATATATATATATATATATATATATATATATATATATATATATATATATATATATATATATATATATATATATATATATATATATATATATATATATATATATATATATATATATATATATATATATATATATATATATATATATATATATCATTTAAACTATGCAACATATAATGTTTTAGTATTAGGATGTAATAACATTTTTATGTAAATATTTTAGGAAGCAAACTATTTAATAAATTCCGATATGTATTTTTGTTGTAATAGTATTGAATCTATAGTATATTAATTATCATTATAATTTTCTAATTAATTTCTAATAATTAATAATCTAATTTTAATAACGTGTTTACCCAAAATGTCATTTTTATTAAAACTAGGTTAAAGAACTGTTCTTTTTTAAAGAACAGAGCAGAGAGCAACTGTTCTTTAAAAATAACATAAATATAACATCTCTAGTAAATACAAATAGAAAGGAGATATAAAGGATAAGATACAGGCACCAAGAACATTTATCGTCGGTCAAATGACAAAGAAGCAAAGGTCTTAGCAGTATCCAGTTTTCCATCTCTGTGATTTTACACATTCGTGGTTTTCTCATGGTACCAACGATATAGTATAAGATAGAATATAATTAGAAAGAAGGTATAAAGAGACAAGAAGATAAAGTAACAAAGATTCAAAAAGATAGATACAAAGAATACATATCGTATGACAGTCTTATACGATCTGTCCTCTTTGTATCTGTATCTTACAAATAGAAAGAAGATACAAAAATACAAGACGATAGAGATACAAAGATACAAGACGATAGAGATACAAAGATACAAGACGATGGAGATACAAAGAAAACAGAATAGTGTAAGAGAGAATGCAAATAGAAAGAAGATACAAGAAGATATACAAAAAAAGCAGATACTAATCTGTCTTCAATGTGTTTGTATCTTCTTGTGCCTTATCTTAGTATCTTCGTTCTATTTGTATTCACTCTTTTTTCGTCTGTCTTCTTTGTATCTGTATTTTCTTGTATCTTATCTTTATATCGGTATCTTCTTGTATTTTAAATTTGTATGTTCTTTCTATTTGTATTCTCTTATAAGAGAATACAATTCTCTTATAAGAGAATACAATTCTCTTATAAGAGAATACAATTCTCTTATAAGAGAATACAATAGAATCCTGTTTGTATTCTCTTATAAGAGAGAATACAAATAGGAAGAAGATACAAAGATGATACAGTGGTGGAAATTGATTTATGAACAGACAGTTTTTTTAACAGTCTTTCATTATTAAATGAATATTTTTCGATTTAAATTTCGTACAATATACAGGCTTTTGTACAATAAACTAAACCCATGAATAAATTTTTATATAAATTCGTAAACAATTTCTTGTGTTGATATTTTAGTTTCAGCATAAGGAAATTGATTTATGAACTTTTACATTCAATCTCAATTAATAATTAGTAAATCCACATTTTTTCATTTATACTTCCTTGATTCTGTGTTTCATAGATAACCCAGGTAGCACAACAATGTTGGCCGACAATCTACCGACATCGGCCAACATTGCGAAAGTCGAGGAATGTTGAACGTTGTAATCGCGACATCTGTCGACATTCACAGGCATTGGGAATTTTTTAAAATTAGTATGACTTTAAATTCATTTTATTTTGATGTTGGAAGAATGAAACAATAATGTTAATAATAATGCAGATAAGTTTTAGTCATTATTTAAAAAAATAATAATTTTTAAAAATATTCGAATATTGTGGGGACATCTGGCGACATTGTGGATACAACGTCGATGAAACAACATTGGCCAACATTGATCGATGTTTACTAGGTACTCGATTCACGTGAGTGTTAAGCCTACTAAGAAAACGCGGAAATAGGACTTCTTCGAGTGCTTTAGAGATGTGAGGTTTTTTAAAAACGGGTTTTAGGTTTATCGGTGGCGCTGAGATCAACATAAAAACGTTAGCTTTATGGTTTGTTTACATCAGGGAGGAGAGTACGATCAAGGCTGTATTCTTTTAAGTTTTCGATTATTTTAGTCGTTTAAATCTATAGTAATACGCCAGCTTTAATGAAAAAAAAATCAAAAACTATTTGTATAATGAGTTGTAATAGAAAGTCGAGAAACAAACAGTATCATTGTTTTGTTCCTGGCTACAGATCGAACAGTAAGAAACTTTCGTTGTTTTCTGTGCCAAAAAATGCAGAAGTTCTTGAAACTTAGAAGAAGGCAATCTTGTGAAGTGCACTTTGAAGAGGATTTTATTGAGAGCCATTATAAATGCATAATTAACAATGAAGTTTTAATGCCTAGAGGTAAGACTGTTATAAACAGAGTCAATTCCAACCAAATTCCCTGACTTTCCCCATTATTTATCAAAGAAAGTTCCTGTAAAACGTAAAACAAAAAATTCGGTTGAAGGAGGAGAAAAATCTTGAAGATTAGTGAACCAGAAATTGATTTTAACACTTAAAACATCACAGAAGAAAAAAATATCGAGGACATTTACAACATAGCTTTGCCTTCAAAATGTGGATCAAAGTTACGAGAAAAATCCAAAAGTCATAAGTTTCTGTTCATGGAGAGAGGCAAATCTGTGTGCTTTGCCCTGCAAACAAATTGATGTTGAGAAGCTTCGGGATACATATACCTGCACTGGATACGTGAAGAACATTTCTATTTTTACAAAACCGGTAGAAGCCAAGACATTAGAAGGTTTTATCAAAAAACTCGACAAGTGTATGTGAAGGAGTTGGAACTGTAATTGAATTTAGATCCGATATTCAGATGGAAACTTTAAAATTGATGGAGAGGTCGTTCGCTTAAAAAAGTGCAAAGGGACAGTAGAAAGTGACTTTTATTTCGTATTTGTATGACTGGGAAAGCCATGCTCTTAATGAAGTTTGTTTTATTATCAACAGTTTTATCACTTGTCTAGTATTTGACCAAAAGTTTAAATTTCAAATATCTTATGATTTCATGTATAAGCCAAGATAAAATTGAAAGTTTATTTGCAGTGATTCGTCAATGTAAAGACTGCAACGATTATCTTGCATCTTTTGAGTTTTTGAGAATTGTAGAATGTCTAAGTTTTTACAATTTAGCACGGCCACCTTAAGTATACAATGTAGAAAGAAACCGATATCATTAATTCTTTATTAACAGAACAGGATAATCAAACTGTAAGTAGCAACACTTTCGGCACTGTCTGTGACGTAAGCACGTAAAGTGTCATTTTCGCAACGATTTATGAATGAATATGATATAAAAAAGTGAGCTTTTTTGCACGTTGTTATAAAAAGATTGTTAAGATAATGCTGGATTTAAAATAAATTTCTATTTTTTTTAATATGTATATTTCATAATTGTGTAAGATGTTTTAGTGAATTATCTGTCATAAAATTAATTATGGACTATTTGATCAATTTTATTCTTGGTAAAGTGTAAATATCAAATCCCTCGTATTGTATTCAGTGCTACAGTAAATAGAGACATGAATATATGTACTTGAATAAATATAGAACAGTCTAATTAGTTATTAATTTTATGATTTGTTTTTTGTGAAACATTTCGTACAGAAGCATTAGCAATATTTCTAAAGCTTCTGTACGAATTAATAATTGTTTTTTTAATATATTAAAGTAGAAAATACATAACTATCTAAAACATGAAATTTAATAAAATTACATGTAAAAAATAGTTTAATTGAAGTTTGTGCATAAGATTTACAGATTTTGTCAAGAATTTAACAGTTTCTCTACACTTTAATTATATGAAATAACACCTATACCCAATGGAGGTACGTAAACATATTTTTATTCAACTCTACCTACAGTAATTTTTCGTCTTTTAATGGTATCGACCATCCCTATATAAATACATCCAGAGATGTTGTGTAGTTAACTTTAAACAATCTGGGAAAAATATGTGCTATGTATCAGATATTTAATATATGAATAATAATACGTAAAATTTGTTTTAATTTGACTCTGAAGCAGTACAGAAAAAAAAGCTATGTCGTAATGTAGTGTTTATATAGCTGTCTGAATTACTAGTTTTTAAAATTACAATAGTACTAATAATACAATATTTCTTGATTAATTTTGATTTATTTAACCTATTGTTAATTGTTTAACAACATCGCATATTGACATTGGCTGACATAAAAATGACACCCTTGCGAATATTGTACAACATCGGTTTACGACATTGATCAACATTAGTCGTACCACATTCATGGGCGTTCTTTTACAGTACTTCTCAATTATACATTTGTACTTCGCACAACTTTTTAACTCATCTGTTTGTTGAGTAGAAAAAAATTATTTACAAAGGTAATTTTCTTTATATTTTTCTAATTAACAAAATTTTGTTAATTAGAAAAATATAAAGAAAATTACCTTTGAAAATAATTTTTTTTCTACTCAACAAACAGATGAGTTAAAAAGTTATGCGAAGGAAATGGAAAAATGTATAATTGAGAAGTACTGTAAAAGAACGCCCATGAATGTGGTACGACTAATGTTGATCAATGTCGTAAACCGACGTCGTACAATATTTGCTAGGGGGTCCATTTTTATGTCGGCCAATGTCAATATGCGATGTTGATCAATGTCGTAAACCGATGTCGTACAATATCTGCAAGGGTGTCATTTTTATGTCGGCCAATGTCGATATGCGATATTGTACGACGTTGATAAATGTTGGCCAATGTCGTAAAACGACGTCGTACAATATTTGCTAGGGGGGTTCATTTTGACGTCGGCCAATATTGACACCAATGTCGGACAATATTTTTTTTAATATTGGCCGACGTTGGTGTGCTACCTGGGAACACGAAACTTTGAATCAACTTTTGGCCAAGTAATTTCCATTTTTTAATGATTAAGTCCTTCAATTCTATAACTGATGCATACTCCATTGACTCCATACTCCATTTGAATAAATTATTCGAACCAATTGTGACTAAAGACATTATCTTTGAGGTTTAAATCATGGCTATTGACAGGATGATCTAAATGAACAACACTCTGTACATTAAACCAGTCTTTCACTTCATATATGATGTATGGATACTTGCATTATAAGGCATAAAATATAGTCCATGGCATAGTTTTGCCATTCAAAAGGAAGCAAAGAGTTTTCTAGAACTAATCTGTAATAAAGTGATGTTTGTAGGTCCTTCAGAAAGAAAATCTCTTCTTAAATCATAAGATATCGTGGCCCGAACCATCAAACTTCCACCACCAAAATTTCTGCTAAAGACATATATTGGTTCCTTACTAAGATCCTCCCAATAACAGTTTAAACCATCAGGTCTATCCAAAGTTTTTTCATCAGAAAATTTCACTTTTTCCATTTCTCCCCCTTCCTCCCTATTTTCATGTAGTTATGACAATATTTTAATCGCATGTTCTTTTGGTGCTGAGCCACTTTAACCAGCTTCCATTTTAGACCATTTCAAGTTCGACGACGATATAAATATTTGTCTTACTCTTCTGGTAGTTACAGGAAGTGGTAGTTCATAATAAACTCGCCCTATAATGTACATATGCACTACAAATGGTACCCTTTTTGGGATGCAAGTCAAACAATCCTGCTTGTGTCCCTTGTGCTTAAACGAGGTTTACGAGGCTTTCTTATTGAAGTTGCAGTGGTTGGCGACAAGTCACTGCCACCCACCTACCTCGACCATTCCACGTCAGACCAGAGACTTTCCGCGGACTCACTCGTCGACTTTCTCACGTCTCTGCTCCTGAGAGCTTACTGTCTACGCGGCCATGTGCCTCGTGTATTGTTTATTCTTCTCCTAGCTGTAACTTATTCTCTGTAACTCTTAATGCTTAATTAAACGTACTTGTTATTGTTTAAGCTGGTATATTTTATTTATTCAATGAAGTCATAAACTTAGCCGGTCCTACGGGCCCCTCAAAGTTCTTTTTGCCGTAGTCGGAATGTTTCTTCACATATTTATGAATTACATTTATTGATCTTTTAATTAATTTGCTGATTTCTCTTACCCAGTTATTACATAGTTATATGTGCATTTTTTTCCTTTTCGGCTACAGATAGTCCCACACGCTTACCCATTTCGTAAAACGGTAATAAAACAGATAAATTTCAACGAAGTAGGCCTTGATCTTATTTATAAACATTGATAATATGCTCCCTTGATGTCCAAATGAAGAACTAGTTAAAATATTTGGTACCTAGGTTCAAAATAGACTCGAGTTCATAAATCAATTTCTACCATTTAAGTTGCTCAAAAACTAAAAATAGATATATTTTTATTAAATATCATTTTTTTAAAAATGTATGCGTGAAAATTCTTTATTATGATCTGGATATGCGACGCACAAAATTCTAAACAATAGCACTTAATACTAATCGATATCTGGCGAAAATAGTGTTAGATCATAAATCAATTTCCACCACTGTACAAAAAGATACAAATATAAGATGCAAGAAGATACCGATACAAAGAAGATAGATGGTATAAGAGAGAATAACGATATTGATATAAAGAATAAATGAAATAAAGAATAATCAAAATGTTGCTAACAGGGAATAATTTGCGATGAAAAGTGTAGTTTCAAGGGTTTTTTGTGTGGAAGGATTAACCCATTAACGAGCATGTATTAAATTCCATTACCACCTTCATTTCCTAACTAAAAAGTTAATTTTAAGTTTTTAAAATTCGTAATTAGTGCAAAAGGGGCCTCTTTCCACGCAGCCAAACCATATACATTAGGCACTCATTGAACAAACTTCACAAAATCCACGATGCCCATTATAGTATGTATTTACCATAAATCGATGTCTTATATAAATCTCAATAAGTTGTGCTCGACTTTCCGACTTTCGGCAATTACTCATAACATAGACGTCCACGATATCTAAAAATTCGATAGGTGGATAAAGTGGCCGACATATAGAAGTAGTGGATATTCGTTGGAAATCGCAATAAGCCATATACAATGTAATATACTTTGTAATCATCCAATATAGATATTCGTTAAAACGAATTTCCATGGTTCTGATTTACAAAAGCGACGATGGACAGATATCTCTAAGATCGAATGCTTAAGAGAAAATTGCGAAGTTGGACTACCTAATCCATGGAATGGGTTGTCCTTTTGAACGACGCCACATAGTTCTAATAGATATCTAAATGGATTTCAGAGACTGATGTTTAATTAATAGACGTCTAATAGATATGTCAGACGTCTAATAGAGATCATGTTGTTTAAGTATAGATATCCAATAGAGGAAAGTGGCTGTGTGGGATAGCTTATCTTAAAAATTATTTTTTGTCGCTCTCTTTATCATGTACAGCACACAAACCCTCGAATTGAGTATTAAAGATTGTAGCAATATAAAAATACGAAAAATTTATAAATGCTAGAATATATTATGATGAATGGTTATTTTACCTTTCCGCTGGCTCTAGCTATCTTGTTGATGATGTCAGCGAACACGACGTATTGGTCTCCCGTCTCCGCCGCTATCTTCTTCCACTTCACGTTATGACGCAGACGGACATAGTCGCCGCGGAACGGATGAGACACGCTGCAAACCAACACAAATATATTTACAGATTAACTGATTGAAAAATATATCAGTTACAGATTCTCTGTGTAATACGGTGGATATCCAGAAAGTAAGTTCTAATATTTTTTTAAGAACTCATGCTTTCAGGAACATATTTATTAGTATAGCAAAGGTTCAGCTGCTTTTCGACATAGCCACCACCAGAATTAGGACACTTGCCGTATCGTGGGATCAACTTTTGTATCCCTTCGTCACAGAACTCTGCCGCCTGTGAATGGAACCAGCGTGTGACAAACGTATTCAACTCTACGTTGTTGCCAAAACGATGAACCGGGGACTGGAACTTCTTGAGGTACAAAAAAACGTACGAACGAGAAAACTCCCAGCGAAATTCTGACAAAACAGCTGCTGTGCTGCTGTTTGCTTCAAATCACCCACCTTACAGCCCTGATCTTGTTCTAAGCTATTTTCACGTTTTCTTGTACCTCAAAAAGTTCCTGTATTCCAGTGAGCGTTTTATCAACAACGTAGAGCTGGAGACGTCTGTCACACACTGGTTCCATTTACAGGCGTGACAGACTTCTATGACGAAGGGATACAAAAGTTGATCCACAATACGGGAAGTGTATCGATTCTGGTGGTGGCTATGTTGAAAAATAGCTGAAACATTGCTGTACTTGTTGGAAATAAATATGTTCCTAAAAGTGTGAGTTCCTTACAAAAAATATTAGAGAAACTTGCTTTCTGGATGCCCCTAGTACGATTTCGGGCTTCTAATTTTCAACTCTTTGTAGATTATTGTAAGAATTTACCTTTTAGGATAGGATGTCTTTCTGTCTTTAAAAATCATGCTCGCAGTCACTTTCTCCCTCATTCGATTTCGCGCCGTTTGGTCGAACCGGAGTCGGTACTTGTGACACTGCAACACAAATCAAAAAGCATTTTTTATCGAACGGGGCTGCTTTATTGGCGGTTAAGCCTTTTTCAGATTCGGCATATTCCCCAGAACTGAGAGCCGTTTTTGTGGCACTATCTAGGCGGCTCTCACTACCAATTCTGACTCTCAGATTAAAACGAATATTTAGTTCTCTGTGGATGTTCAAGTATAAAAAGATTTAAATTTTCCGAGAGAAACCAAGTCAAATGGGTACTCAAGGAATCTTTAATGCGTCGCAGAATCATATGATATGCGTGCCCAAGATTTTCCCATCCAGAAAATCTGACGCCTCAGCCGGAGAACTTGGGCTTATGAGGCGGACACGAAATACCCCTGAGCCACTGAGCTTCTGAAGAGCTGCATATTATAATCTACATAAATCAGTAAATGTAAAAAAGAGTCAAGTGCATTACAAATTTTCCCAACTACCCTATTTTTCAACATTTTTGCGAAGGAAGCGTGTACGTAAAATTTTATGTTCACTTGACTCCTTTTTGCCTTTTGCAAAAGCGGGAAACAGAGGATAGTCAATATAGTCGTAGAACTGGTCTTAGTTTGGTGGATATTAAAAAGAAAACTAATTTAGGTTTTCGAGGTAAAACGATGTTCTAGGTAAAAAACTAATTGTGTTTTTAATTTAGGTATTGATGCTTATAGGAAAAATCAATTAAAAAATATTAACGTTTTTGACTATTCTAAACAATTGAGTTTAGAATAGTCGAAAAACGACATTCTTGAAACTACGTTAAAAATTTGGATATACGAGATGCTACACAAAAATAGATATAAACATTTGTCGTTTGTACTATTGATATGCACGATAAGGCCTTCGAAAGACGACATAGTTCGAAAACAAACTGATAAATTTGATGGTTCATACATCGGTTCTAGAAAGTTTGTAACCTTGGATTGCATATCTGCGATTGAAATGCATTTAAATTACTTATTTAACCAGCTTTTTAATTTATTTCTATTAAAGGCGACAAAAATGTCTCAATCATGTTAGAGTCTCAATCTTTTACGTGTTCATGGCATTATTTCATTACTTTCAGATGTGTGCTTTATCATGAATCAATTTATTTCTATACAAAGCATCATTTATAACAACCTTGTAGTTCTTAACATTTATGTTGATTTATGTATTGTTGATTTATGATAGATAATTTGTTATTACACGGTATTATGTAAGATATTTTACTGCATTTAACGAAGGGATATAATTATTTCTTCTGATAATTAACCCTGTTTATAGAAAATACACTGTTAGTCATGCTTTTCCGTATTCTGTATTACGTTGACGTTGAAAAGTCGTTGACGTTGTTGGGTGCAGGGCCAGATGTCGGCCCCGTCACTTGGCTTCAGTTCTTTTTTTAGAGGACCGCGGTCGCTAATAGTCCTCCTGCATCTCTATCTCTAGTGCGACGTTGATTAAAGCAAACAAAACCTATTTTTGGTTTTACACTTGAAGGGTCTAGTTGCATATGCTCACATTCTCCATTGTTGATAAAGTTCCATGCAATCTCAATGTCCGTTTAAAGTTTAAAAATTCATATTTTACTTTGGACAGTTCGATATCTTATTATTAATGGTGGTTTTAACTGTAATTGCTAGAAATATCCTAACCAATGGTTGAAATTATGCTAAATACAAATATAAATACAAAAATTATCACCCAACAACAGGCCAGAGACCCCGCAAGGTTGGTCAAGAAAAGTACAATAACTCTTTTTAGTCTCCAATGACTATCGAGATTATATTCTTGAATTCTTATACTCTCTTCAAATAAACCCTCTCTTTTGCCATATCTCTGCCAAAAGTTCTATTCTATGTTTATAACATTCAGCAGGCTTCGATGCAAAGATCTGGCAACATCACTCACATAAGTGAACTGCCGTCCAGACAGATAAAGAGCCAAGGACCGAAAAAGATGATGATCCGATGGCACAAGGTCTGGGATGTATGCAGGATGGGGCAACGCTTTGATACATTGCAGGTCTGACAACGATTATCAAGGTCGAACTCCTCTTTTTTTAGATCGTCTACGCAGGATGCATATGAAGAGTACAGGGGAAAAACCGCTTAATTTCGTTGAAAACTTTCCTCTCAGGCCTCTTTGGCGATGAAAGCGAGTCATCGCCTAAACTGGTGTGAGGAAATCGGTTACTCACTTTGTTTTTCTCTCGCGGCAACCCTGATTTACACCAGAAATCAGCCGACACGAGTCACACGTTTGTACCGCGAAAGAAGAACCGAAAGGAAAACCGGTTTTCTGTCGCCAATGTCCGCCAAGCAGATACAATTACGGCACTACACCTAATAAATAAAGCGGTTCTTCCCCTATACTCTTCATATGTCAGGACGCATATGTGACCTTCAGGCCTTCCAATCAAAGCCAGTTCAAATACGAAAAAACTTTTGACTCAACCTTATACATTAAATATATATTCATTAAGGTTTCCAACTCACCCTCCATTTGTGGTAGAGCTTCCTCAGGTAGTAGCTGGTCTCCTGCAGGCATCTCGGGGACGAGGGCCAATCGCGGCACAGCGGAGAGTCCGACGGCAGGTGTCGGGACAGCCACAGCAGATATCGCCGTCTCTGCGCAACAAAACAAGTCATCACTTACGAATCTATAGTTACTCACTTTTGTGAATGTAGTATTCTGGGATGTAAAATAGAAATCTCTTCTGGGAGGAGGAGGGTTAATTTAAAATAGGAAAAAAAATATATAGATTTGAATGTAATTTAAACAATTATTACAGATGATTTTATTAAAAAACTAAATTATATAAGTAATACATTTAGTTGTGATTATAAACTTTTACGAATGTAGCTGTTGTATGCTGTATGCTGTTTCGTAACTAGAAATTTCATCTGGGAATAAGGGGTTAATTAAATATAAACCAAATATAGATTTGAATGTAATTTAACCAATTATTGCCTATGATGTTATTAAAAAACTAAATTATATTAATAATATAATTAGTTGTGATTATAAACTATAGTTGTTACACTTATTTTCCAATTTTATATTTTTGTGTGTTTTTAACAATAATAATGGCCATAACGTGGGAGATGGGGAGGGAGAAAACTCTAATTATCATCTTGTTTACGTAGATTTCTATTTTTTAAAGTTTGTTATTAAAACTATTAAACTGTTGAAAATAATTATTTTTCGTATAAATTCATTTAATATTAATTCAAAATGAAGAAAATGTATATGAAATACACTTTAATACTTTCAGAACAATGTAAAATAAAAGCTTAAAAGGTAACCCTAGAAACGCCCGATGTCAACTAGATCGATATCTCATCGATATTGTAAGATCGGAATGTCATTAGAAAGTTATAGATTGATGATCATACGATATCATAAGCTAAATATAATAAAACAGCAAATCTTAAGACTAACACTCATGTTTATTTAAACCACAAATTGGGCCTTTCCACTCGTTCAAATCTGAAATGTCATACATCATAAAACATTATCAATGAAAATTCAAAATCACTATAACAAGAAAAATCTACAAATATATCTAATGCAGAAATCCACAAAAACTAGTACAAATCTAAATATCTAAACTACAAATTTCAAAACATTCTTCAGTTAATTCATGCACAATCAATGAATACACTACAAAGGCTGGAATGTGACTGTCGTACAGGCAAAAGAAACTTTTTTAAATTAAGGGTATAAATATATTTTTAAGAAATATAGAGCAATATTATCGCTGATGCAGTAGATAAGTTCTTAACTCAAATAATAAAAAGTTACCAAATGGCTGACCCAGAATTGACAAAATTATTTGTAGCGGTCTCGGTAGTCTACCAAAAGGGCCCTCACTGAGTTACTTCATCTTTTATAGTTCTATATTTGTTGTAGCATGATTACTGGTAGGAATGAGCAGCGCCATCTACTGGCGTTCTTTCTGTAGGCATTCCACGATATTCCCTTCCTATAATTTTATCGGAGATAGAATTTGATATACGAGAACACATTTGGTTACCAATGCCATATCGTGAGTGTCTCAAGTCATCATTGTACGTGAAGGTTGCAATCATGTCCTTATCCATGTCGCCAATGCAGCGACCTCGGCAACCATAGTCTACCAAATGATCCTCATGGCAAATAGAAGTTATACAGGGTGGCGCAAATAAAAGTGGCCCCGGCGTAGAGATGGGAATGCATTGAAATGCTTGTCGAGAAAAACTTTTGAAGCCGTCTGAAGTCTTAGTCGAAATAAAAGATTATTCAAGCGTGATATGGCTTCACTTGGCAAACCTGTTTTTGCATTGGTTGGATTGGATTAGCACCACATTAGAGCTACGCATGGACTATTGGAGAGTTCAGATTTTAGTGCGTACTATATGAAGACGGCCCCTTATGCAAAATTTGTGTCTTGCAATCAATTTAGAATGTTTTGTATTAACAAAAACAAAAAGTCCGATTCTCTAGGATGAATGATGTCCGAAATAATAACTAGTGGGAACTTTTTTTGCACAGCTGTACACACCTTTAGTTTATATTGTATTCCAATTAGCTTGTCAAACATAGCATAGATGTCGGCAAATAATTCGTAAAGCGTTTGTTTGGGCTTAATATAGAAGCGATCAATAGCTTCACTTAGCAAACATGTTTTTGCATTTGCAAACTGGTTATTGACTTGTCAATAATTCTATCTCATTCTTATCTCCATGATGGGGCCACTTTTATTTGCGCCATTCTGTACTTCGGCTTTTATACTACCGAATTTGCTATTAACTAGATTACTGGTAGGAATGCTCACAACGCCATTTGCTAGCGGTCTTTCTGTGGTCATCTGTTAAGTTTAAAGTTTAACAATTTATTTGCTGTTAATTTTAGCAAAAATTAAAAGGAATATTTTGTAATTGTAGTATTGACATTTAGCAACTTTAATAGCTTTTAATTGATAATGGCAGTTGTGTTAATTATTATTAAAATGCAGACTCTTATATAAAAATAAACTTTTTTAAGAAACTCAAATTATTTTTTATTTCATTAAAACTTGACGAACTTTGAAAAATAACCCCCGCATACATCTTATTTCAATTCCGGAAACAGCATGATGTGTAGCAGTAGACTAACTACTTTCATGATCAGCGCCTCTGACGGGTGTAACGTTAGGGGGACCAGTTTTTGAATGCACTTTAATCCAGGGATTAGGGACGGGAATAGAGAGGAGAGCGTGTACCTGCGCAGCAGTGCACAAATGAAGCCGACTTGCGCCAAGCATCATGGGAAGGTGAACAAGCGAAACTGAACTACTCTTTCAACCTGGATTAGCTAGACGCTTTGTTTTGAGTTTTGGGGTTAACATCACCCATAATTATCTTCGTTTTAAATGCGCAGAATCGGTACACGATGCTTCAGCAGTTTCGTAACATTCCATATTCTGCCCCCTACCTTTATAGATTCATGCTTTCCTCACTATCCCTTTTAGCCACAAAAACCCCGCGTCAATTCTGGTTGCCCATATTTCATAACCCCGAGTGCAGTGAGAAATCATAAGAGAATAAAAAAAAACTTGATGAAAAGGTAACGGCATAACAAAACCTCGTGTTCTGGCCTCACCTTCCAGCCTAGGTAGGCGGCCCAGATGACGCAGAAAGCCAATTGCATGGTGAGTCCGCTCCTAGATGTTGATGAAGAACTTCCGGCCTCCTCCACTTCCACGGAAAACTTCAGAGGGACAAACACCAAATTGCACTTCCGCTTCAGACAACAAGCTCACACACACACACATGCTCTGGGCTTGTTTGGCGATGCGAGGTGCTTTGGAGTGCGATAGTTGCTTTTATGGTGTAAGTACATGGGAAAATATCTGGGCTTATAACCCGACTATTATCAAATAAAACCGTGTGAAGCCCGAAATTACCTTATGAAATTTCAGACGGCCTTCTAAATACGATCGAGGCAACCGAATTTAAGAACATCCTGACACACTATCTTATCAAATGAAGATTATTTGTTTCATTTCAATTTGTTCAGATGAGGAAGTTCAGCATATTTTTTTATCGAATCAGAATGTTAAGAAACCATTAAATCCAAAATATTTCTTCATTCTGCGCAATGTTCATTGAATTACAGCGACTCAAAGCCATCAATCACAAAGCCCCGCTAAACACAATGAACCGCTGGTGACGTAGCCCGAGCCCAAGTTGTTACGCTGCCCTGTACCTTTTACCTGTGCGCTGGAAGGTTACAGCTGTGTAAGAGGTTTTAAATTAATTTATTATTATATATACAAGATTACAAGCGTATACAGATATCAAAGATTCTTCAGCGTAGACAAGCGTAACAAAAGCAGTTACGTGGAGTCTGGGAAACCGTTCGTCGTTTTATGACGTTTTTCTTTTTACTTTATATCTTGGTAAACATTTATTTTTTCGTCATAATTTCCTTTAAGAATTTGATTTCAGGCGAACTTTTTCTTTTTAATAAAACACATAATCGAAAACCTAAAACATAATGAACTTCTTCATTGGGTTTGCGTAGTATGAAGTTCAACAAACAATCGTTAGTAATGAAATGCAACGAAATTACAGAAATTTGTTATACGAAATTTATTAGCACATTGCGAAAAGGATCCTGAATAAGAGGCTGTTTTTCTCCGTATTAAAGTCAAAATCGAACCCTGCGTTTATTGCGGAAAAAAAATGTAACCAATACTTGCCACATCTTTCACAACTTACTAATTCTGTGTAAATATAAAGTTTCTTCAAAAATTCATTAATTAGCTCCTAGCAACCAAAACACGAGCATCGTCAAACCCATTCAAACAAATTCTGGCAATCCATGCATTAAAGCAACTATTGTGTTGCAGAGGTGGAAAAACACATGACTACGAACTACATGCAAGCTAAGACCAAAGTTGGTACACTTATATGAAACACATAGAAATTTATAGATGTTACGATAATATAAGCGGTTAAAAAACATAATTTAAATATGCATTACATAAATTGGATATCATGTAAAAAAATTGTAAGTACTTTGTAATGCGAATTTCATAAAGTAATGATAATGTACTTTTAAATCATTAGTAAGCCCCCACAAACACCAACGCATAAGAGTTAGGATGGTTTGATTATCATTAAAATTGAAAAGTTACGATTCAAAAACTGAAAAAATGTATTTTCTTGAATGAAATGACAATTTGTGATGTAATTTGTAATAAATTCTGTAAAAAATGTCTCAAATAGAACAGTTACCCTCATCCAGTGTTAACTAAGAGCAAATGCACATTATGAAAGAACTTTTTTGAAAACTATATTTTTTTTATTCAAAAAAGGGCTCTTTTTTTTTAAAAAAAAAAAAGGCAACAAATTTATAGATCACCGGAGTTTCAAAATTTATAGATCGCCGGAGTTGTGCGGTTTTAAGAATGTCGAATTTGTCGATTTGTCGAATTTTTTCGATTTTAGGACTACAACATAAAGTGCCAAACAAATTTAGAATCGGTGAAAATTTGTGATTTTCAGATGATTACTTTCGGCAAGGTAGTTGATATACACTATAAGGAAGGTTGATGTAGATGATTTTGAAAAATTGTTGCGATCCCTGTGACTAAACTTTTGTTGTTGTTGCGAAATGGAAGAATTTGATTGTATCTTGCGACAAGCGACCGTTAATTTCGAACACTGCTCTCTACATCTCAATAGAACAGTTATTATTAAGATCAAAAATGTATATCTGTATTTGAGTCATTTTATAAAAATTGCAATACTCATTAATGTATAGAATATTTGGGAGTATGTCGCATATTGTCAAAAAATGTCAAAATATAATATATTATTCTGTATAACATCATTGGTTTGAAAGAGTATAGGGTACGTATTGTATTAATATTAGGTAAAGTATATAGGGTGCAAAATATGAAACATAAGGGAAAAAGTCATATTTATAAAACAGCGTAGTATAGGATAACGAATATTGCAATGTACAAACACATAAAAAGACGTTTTGTGGGGCATCATATTACAATGCTCCAAAAACACGTTAGATTAGTGTGCAGCTTTCTATATAGAGGATCTTATTGTTATGATACTGTTCACGTAACGCAACAACAATAACGCAACGTAATTTCGAAGCAATTCAAAAAAAATATTAGTGTAAAATGTATAGTTTTAATATTTTTGGGTACGCTAATTAAAAAAGTAAACCCATTCTCTGATATGGACCCTCGTCTCAGAGCCGGATTAAACAGTGTTGGGGCATGTAGGCAGTTGATTTTTTCGGGGCCCCATTGGCTCTTCCCCATTTATTTAGTATATAAAAAAGATAAAACTAATAATAATGGATTCACAAAAAAAGGAAAGAAAAGGCAGCACCCTGCGGTTACTTATTTTTTTTTATCCTGTGCTCAACCACTGGCCCAATATTTCTATGTTATTGAGCCGAAAATTGCGGTGTTATTTTTTACAAAAATTATAATTTTTGAACTAAAAGAGTTGTGAATATTAAGGATTTCCAAAAAATAAACTGGGAAGTTTAAGTATTTAAAAAGTTGGTTGCAAGGGGCCTCTTGGAAGGTGCGGGGCCCTTGAAATGGACGGGGCCTGTAGGCGAGTGCCTACTTTGCCTAATTGGTAATCCGGCCCTGCCTCGTCTCATTAGTGCATTAGGCATGACGCGCCATGCCTAATTAGAATTAACCTATTCTCAACTAATGCAATCTGTATCGGTGTATAGATATTTATTAGTTTAAACATAAAATTAGTATTTTAACATTTCGAGGTGAAATTTTTCAGCATATTTTAGTAATAGTAGGTCTATGTACAATGTAAGCCTCGAAAAGATTTTTTCCCCCATCCCTTCCCAGCTTGGTTTTCTAGGAAACGGAGGGGGGGTGGGAAGCATCGCTTTTCTAATCTTACCTCGTTTGGGATTCTGTTGTGAGGTTAACCACAATTGCTTTATATAATCTTTCATGCTAATGGCAGTGGAATCTTTAAGATAAGGGTTGCTAAACGTCCCGGACTATTTGTAAACATTGCAAATTGAACTAAATTTTCGCCGCTCTTTAATTCGTTTAAGAAGAAACTAGGTTTATTATTGTTTACTGACTTACAAAAAAATTTCCTATCTTGAAACAAAAATCTTTTATTTTTTTTAGTTGTTTCTGGATTATTATACCGAGAAAAAAATACCGTTTTAATAAAAACCCGATTATAAAGATTCCAAATTATTAGCAATTGTGATTTATGACTCGAAATAATTTTAAAATTAAAATTATAAATATTCGTAAACTGAACTTCGACCACACAGAATATAAGTAATATTTATTAAAAAAAGAAAGTGACACTAAGTATACTTATCAGCAGGTTATTCGAAACATTAAACTATTCAGAAAAAGTTTAAATTTTTAGATTTAATAATTATATATTTTATATATATATTTTTTTCTCGCTACACTTATGTACAGGTAACTCGTATTTACTTATTTTTATGTAAAAGTTAGAATTTGGAATTATTTTTCCAATTATGATATTCCTATTTAAGAAGGGGATAGTACCTTCCTTTGGAAAGAGAATAAATAAAACAAAATTATGAACCGTGATACCCAAATACACTTTATCATTTGTTTTGATTTTGCTTTGCATTAAATCTAAAGTACTTAACATAAAATGAATATACATGATAGATCTCATTGAAAATTTGTATTTTTGATCATGACTAGCTACACTTTTAACAATCCGAACAGTCCACACCCAAGTAGGGTGGGGGAAAACCGAAACAGCGACGCTCACGCCGTTTCGAAGAAATACCACACGCGGGGCTAGGGGAGGAAAATGTTTTCGAGGCTTACATTGTAAATAGACCGACTATAGAAAACAGAAATATTCTATTTAAAAAATAGCGGTAGTATTATCTTTTCTAACAAAATTTTCTTACATGTGCCCTTTTGAATACATAGACACTGAACATACGTCAAGGCATTTGCATTATATTCGACCATAGTCAAGTAATGGAGGTTACCTTCCACGCCTGGTAGTTTGTGGCCAGCATGAGCTGACTCCGCCTCATCTGTACGAACAGCCGCCTGTGGACCCAGCCTCGGAACAGCTTCTGGATGAGCGTGGCCAGCTCGTGAAGACTCTCTTGCCGGTACGCTTCCAGCTCGTACAGCTACACAAAAAGGAACATGGTCAGGTTAGGTCGCAGTAGACCCTGCTAATTAACCCTTTCATTACGGCAGGCTTGCCAAGAATAGGTAGTCACAATACGGAAAACGCCCGGAAACTGGTGCTGAGTGTTATCTTTCAATTCAACGGCCCCTTAGTCTATTTTTACGGGCGTCTGGGTGCCATTTAGAAGCGATGGGGTTAAGGAGGAATGGGCGCGCTGGAACGCGCGGGTCTCCAAAGCAAAAATTATCAATGTTAATCCAATGGAGAAAGAAAAAAATTCTCTGCCACATTTCTCCGGCTGTATTGAATATTTTTACAAAAGGATTTGTTATGTGATAAATGTAGCTGGCTTACAGGTCCCGACAATCCCACTTTTTGAAATGGGTTCAAATATTTTTTTTTAATTTTCAATAAATAATTTTACGCAAAATATTTGAAGCAATTTCAAGAGTGGGAAGATAGAGACCTGTAAGTTATCTACATTTATTATTTAAAAAAAACGTTAGTAAAAATATTCAATACAGCCGGAGAAATGTGACAAAGAAAATAGTTTTTTTCCCATTGGGTTAACACTAAGGCACTTGAGTTTGGAGACCCGCGGTCCAGCGCGCCCCTTCCCCCTTAAGCTAAGCATACACGGAGGGACAGGATCAATGAGAGCACATGTGAACCTTCGCCAAACATCACCACTGTTCTTCCAGGACGTTACCGAAAGCATTTTCACTCGTCAGTGACAGGTTTGTCACGTGGGCACACAAAACCATTCACTGACGAGTGAAAATGCTTTCGGTAACGCCCTGGAAGAACAGTGGTGATGTTTGGCGAAGGTTCACACGTCCTTTATATACGTATGTATACCTAGCTTTACTGACTGAGTACTTATTCTAACGGCAAGTATTGAGTTGTGTTGTTGTCGTGTGACTCCAGACCCTTATCCCGAAAGGCAGAAGGGATGCAGTAGCTTCCATTGGCACAAGGCTTTCAGCACCCATGAGGGTCGGAAGTCTGACTTCTGCTTTGATAGCCTCTTCAATTTAGGCACGTCACTAGAAGGGAGGAGTATTTTTCTTCAGGCAACCTGCACCCATGGTACTAAGCTATGACCACCCACAGGACTTTCTTACTCACAGATTTAAAGTGCGCGTTCACCTCACGTACTCAGAATAACACAAATATCTATGCCTTATCCAGGATTCGAACCCGGGCCCACTGACATGACAAGCGAGGATCGAATCCACCATACCGCCTGGACGACGGCAAGTATTGAGTACTAGGGCAAAATGATACAAGACTGCTATAGGAATATTTCGAACAATTTACCGTCTTTGCGTGTTTTAGGAACACTTTGGTCCTGCCGAAGCAGTACTCGGAGGCGTGTACCGGCAGGTCCCTGAGCAGGTGCGTCACGCCCTCTACCGGCAGGCCGGACCAAGTAGGCCAAGTGTGCCCGGACAGCATCTTGTAGCGAGCCAGGAACGACTCGTAGTCCTGGCGATGAGAGAAGCCAGCGCGGCGCATGCGCACGGTCTCCAACAACCTGAAAAATACACGACACTATATGTTGAAGACCATTAGAAAAAATTAAAGGCCACTCATTTGAAAAAGGTCATTAAAATTTTTTAGTCGAATAAAATTTACCAAAAATTGTATATGTTAAGTGTTCAATTACGAATATCAAATCAGAATGTATGTGTTTCAGCAATAATAATAATAAAATATTTATTGATAAAAAATATTCAAATTTTAACGGCAGATTACGCGACTTAAACACCTAGTGACGTAGTTACTTCTCTTCTCAAAGCATAATCACTGAACGTTTGTTATCGAAATGTCGTGTTACGTTTTCCTATACACACGCTAAAATTACTACAAGTTACTAAAGTTATTACATAACTCTATATAATGGTGGGATGTGACGTCTTTCAGTATAGAGGTTATCCACTATCGTTTTCATTGTCTTTTTATGCAGTAATACTTAAAATAAATAAACAGTTTCAAATACTTGAACTACCCTTATAAACTCTATTGAATAATAATAGATTTCGAGGGAAAACGAAACCTTTTAATTTGCTACATTTCCAATTTTTGTTTTCTTCAACTTAAGAACGAATGGACAATCAAAACGAATGATTTACTCCAAACACAAAACAGTTTTTGAATGAGCAAATGTCGAAGTTCTGTTGAACTTGAGTATGAAATGCATTTTGAAACGTTAGTCCATTAGTAAATTGCAATTTTCAAGTTATTGATTGTTATCAAGTTATTGATATTTTATATATTCAGAAAAAAACTTCTACTAGAAATTTATTAGAAAGGAAAAAAGTGAAGTTGTGTGCTTCTGTCAGGGTTTCGGCCCCTTGCAAATACTTTTTTAAAATAATTCTTCTTCATAAAATATTTGGCCAACACGTCTCTAATTTCTTTAATGAAATTAAATAATAAGTATGTTCTACTGTGTAAGGGTATTTTCGTAACATATATGGTCTTCTACTTTAGGATAAATCAGCTTAAAAATTAACATAGCATTCTAATGTTTTTCAGAAAAATAATGGTTTTTGCTACTCACCCGAGATATCTGACTTGATGCTGGACAAGACCAATTTCAAAAATCATAGGTTGTTTGAGCTCGTTCGGCTGAAACAAATGTCATATTATCATTTTATAAAAAAAAACATTAAACTCTACCGAGCTAACGTTTACCAAAATTTGTATCGTGAATATGGAAACTTTCATTGAAACTTCAAGTCAAGATTGGTAGCCAGAATCACCATCAGATGGCGCCACCAAAAATGATTCATTAGTAAGAAATTATCTAGTCTATGAATGACCAATTCCAATACCCGTAGCACATTGAAATAATAAAATAGGAATGATTCTTTGTGGAGCTAGTTGTTGTGTTATGAAGGTTTGCAGTACGTGTCGCTTCTGTCGTCTACAACCAAAACCGAGTAAGGTTTGTGATACAAATCTATAATTTTGCTCTATTAACTTATTTGTAAAAACTAAGTGATGATCATAGTGAGAGAAATGGAATCGTTAAATAGCGACTGAAACCTGTGGCAAAGTTGGAGAAGCCAAATGTTTGTTTCCAGATATCTGGAATCTAATGCGTTTTCATAACATTGATCAGTGCATCCTGAATAGATAATGGGGTAACTGATTGCAAAAAAATAATCTGTTAATAGTTTTATTAAATACTTAATGTTGATTCGATTGACGTTAAGTATCGAGTTTAGATGAAAATATATTATTTTCCTACTATATACGTTAACGAAATTACTCGTTAGAAGTTACCCAAATGTTTATAATACTGGTTGGACAGCTCTACATTAAGAAAACGGAACTGATTACAGCTATCTAAAGACAACCACTTTGCTTCTCTTCAGGCGCACACCCACAGGGGATTAAAGGGGTTGCAGCCCCCCCCCCCCCCCCCTCAAGAAAAAAGTTACATTTTGTTTTTAATTCCGCCAATAGTAGACACATCGCATACTGAATACTGGTTTGCGGGAGTTACATTTCACTACTACTACGAAATAAATAGCTGTATTGCTGCATTCCTATTCCTAAGAAATGCACTAAAAAATAAATAAAACGTATTTCATATATTCCAAACTCCGGAACATTACTCGCGTGCGCTTGCTTTGTCTGTTTGTGATGGCGGGTGGGAGAAATCCGGTTTTCCTTTTCCACAACCCGTGCGGCCAGCAGCAAGCCTCGCCCACTCGCCTTCTGTTCTGAGGTCTGTTTCAGTCTTTGGCTCATGTACTTTGTTCGCGTTAGCGTAAAGTAATTAGTTATGAGTATTTTTCGTGACAGAGGTTGCAAGTGTTTAGTGTCAACTCTTATGTTTCACTGTATGAAACGGCTTTTGACGGACTATTTTGGCAAAAATGAGAGTGTTACCAGCGGAGAATCAAGTTCGGAGAATCAAGACATACCTAAGAAACACGATGTCTGAGAGTAGGCTAAAAAACCTAAAATCTTATTTTATCTGTTGGGTTTTATCATTCATTCCTATAGAGGCCCTACTCAAAACTTGCATTCAAAGAGCTAAAATAAACTTAAAGTAATGCCTTACAGGGGTTCCCAACCTTTTTGCACCTGCGTACCACTTGACTTTTTTGAGAAATTTTGGCGTACCACCAGACCTAAATATTTTAATAAAAGTATAATATTTACTCTTCTAAAAGTGTTCAAAGGTCTTTTGAATTAAATTCTTGAGAAAACTTCATATTTTATGGTTAGATATTTGTTTATTTAAACATGCTGATAATACAAGGAGAAATAAAAAGATTAAAATTGTATTAATTTATTATTTTATTTATTACCCATGGGTCTTTCATACAATTAAAAAAAATAGTACAAACTCAGCAAAAAAACTAATCACCATACAAAATATACTTTTATAGTCTTTAGTGTGAAACTAGTTGTTTGCCTGTGATTAAAATATCAACATTAGTGAGTAATGGAACTTATCTTCACTCTTAAGTCCTCTTCAACACACTTAATCTGCTTATGTATTTTTATTTTTTATGTATAAGAGTTCAGAAAATCAACTGTCACACAAGTAACTCGTAACAAATGGCATCAAAAATAGCAGAGAGCTTAGCGAGAGAAAAATAGCAGGTATTAGCTTTTACATCCGAAAAATATGTTAATTAAAGATTTCTCTTTAAAATAATGTTAATGTTTAAAATAATGAGTAATATGTTTCCTTGCCCACTACTCATGTGTACAGAAGCTATTAATAACATCATGTTGGTCACATCACTCATGCGTACCACCTGAAATTTTCCCACGTACCACCAGTGGTACGCGTACCACCGGTTGGGAACCCCTCCTTAAAATATCAGTTATTATAAGGAATTTTTAAAAAGTTATCCGTTGGTTCGCCCAGGTACCCCCGGTAAGCCCCCCCCCCCCCCCCCCCATAATTATTTTCTGAGTGCGCCACTGCTTCTCTTCCAACTACTAATATTATTTTGAGATAAAGTTCTAAACGCGTCACCAAAACACGTTACGTTTTTTTGTACTGCACAGTACACATGCGCTTCAGCCATTTTACTGGAGCCGACAGATCTATAGCGAATGGGTGTACTGTATTGATGCATCCCCACTTGCTTGCTGATATGCGTGAATATATGTCATGGTGGAAGCAGTCACAAGGGAAGGCACCATTAAAAGCAATTAATTTATTGACAACATTTGTAAACTAACTTTAGTATAAAGAACCATAACAATTAATCGGGATACGCTCGATCCACGAGCGGCGGATCCGCTGCTAAGAGTAAACTAAGAAGGTAAGGTAAGGTAAGGTAATCGTTTCCGGCTGCCTATTTCTAGCCTCCCTTAGGAGCTTTAACACAGCCAATAACGACTCGAAATTTAGAACCCTGGTCGAGTCACGAGGTCGACACCTGAGCGGGCACCCAACGGAACTTCGAGCGACATCGTACGCTAACGCCGTCGGGACTTTGGACTCCACAGATTTAACGAGCACGTCTGTCCCAGTGTACTCGGGCCCATCCGTGAATTGAGGATTTTCTACTATTTCCAGTAGAATCTTTGCAGATTCAATTTGGTTGACGAACAGCTCCTCTACTAGCTCTACCTCCATTGCCAACCGACTCCGGCGTACCGCCAAAGGTCGCAATATTTTATGTCCCTTACCACTGGGGAAACACTTCCAGTAATATGTACGATGCAATGTTACCTTGATGCACCTGACGTAGAGGGCGTGCCTGCCCTGGATGCTCTTCATGAGGGCCCCCACGGAGATGCGGAACTGGGTGGCAGTGGTGGTGGGTCGCTTCAGGGTGGTCCGCTTGGGGTTGCCTGAAAAAGATATACAATAAGCATGGCCTTGAGTGCCAACAGATATGCTGAATTAAAATAATTTCACCTGGCAGCATTTTCATCGTAATTAACAATTTTCATATTATTATATTTATTTATATACTATTTTAATCAACAAGCTAGGTTACGCCTTATTCAAACAATATATTATAAACAAAGGGAAGATCAAAGATGCTATACAAAAAGAAACCCGATTATATCGGTTTGCAATTTTAAACCATTCTGCTGAAAAGCATTATAAAAAAAGGAACAAAAAAATATATACAAAAATATTACGCTAACAGTATGCGCACAATACCGGGTTCAATTCCCGCCATCGCCCTGAGTGTACTTTTGATCGTGTATCAATAAAAATTCAGTCTGTGTCTGGTCTGTCTACTTAACGAAGGTTTATAAGCGGAAGTGTTGGGAAATGCCACCCTAACCAAACTTCTTTTCTGACTAAAGTATTGGTTTCCTAAGATTACGGTGCCGTCACCCGCCAGACAGTGAATCTTTTAAGAATTTTTCACTGGGCGACATTGAATGTAAAAAGTTTTTTTTTCGGGGGGGGGGGGGGGATCGTTGCGTAATAGGAAAAGGGGGTCGTCATTTCAAGATAATCCCCTAGTGCAACTTGAAAATTTCACTGATTGCGAAAAAAATCTTTTATAATTTGTAATCAACTAATTTGGTAAAATAGAAAAAAATAGAAATTGCAAAAGCGTCAACTACACTCAAAGCATTGTTTAAAATACCAATAAGTAAAGAAATAAATAGTTTGTACAAATGAGGAAATGTATTAACTAAATATTTATTGCGTAACTATCTATTTTACAATATCCTCTGCATAATCTTGAATAATACTTCTATTACATATATTTTCTTAAAAATAAACATAAAACAAAGAAATAAACATAAAAACAGTATCTCTTACTATTTTACCCCCAATATTATCTAAATAATCCCGAAAAACATTTCTACAATAGTTTGTATAAATGAGAGAAAAAAAATGTATATACAGTAACTCAATACTTATCACATAAAATTCTATTTTAAAATATACTCTAAAGTCTAAATACATGAATAGTACTCCTATAACTTATATATTTTCTTGAGGAATGATTGCAAATTTTTCTTGAGGACCCCTAAAAAACTCATTAAATTCAGTTATATACAAAAATATTATATGCAGTTTTCTTCCGCAAAAAACTTTTTGATGAAGTCCCTGTCACGATATAATTGTGAATCAGGCTCTTTGTACCGTCGTTCTTTTTTTGAAGAAATGCAGCCACGGCAGGTCGAGGATCGAAAGAGGCCGTTCCATTGCCATTTAGAGCAATGAACATGCGGCTGTTGATGGCTTACTATATTACTAACCATATTTTTTCCAAAACAAATATGTTTACAAAAAAGGGTGGTTATTTAAGTAAATTATAAATAAAATTTCATTTAAATTGCCTAAACTAAGATTTTTTGTTAATTTAGCGGAACAATACATGTTCAGATTTAAAGCATTGATCTCTGAAAATGTTGATTCCGTATTATTTATAATTTTTTTTTTTTTAATATTTCGTTACTTATGAGTTAATACATTAACACTGATTGATTAAAATAACATTTGTATGTTTGGGTTTTTTTTATATCGAAGAGTTAAAAATAGTTAGAGTACGAAACTAGGGTCATTTTTGATTTTTTTAAGAGTCTTATTTCCCCATATTTGTTTTATAAGCATATAAAATAGTTCCAATAGTTCCTTATGATATCTGTCGTTACAAACTCTAAATCAGCTCAGTCGTAGATTTATGGGCATTTGAAACAATCCGACTCTAGATACACATATCGTCCCTATATTTATTTTACAGATTAAAATTGACTATGAATATTTTAAATTATATAACGGAATAAAAACGAATTCATATGGCAATAAATTATTTGTGGAATAATATCTTAAATAAAATGTTGGGTTTAATTTTTTAACGAATTAAAATATTTGGATGAAATAGGAAGTTAGCGTCGTGAAACACTAATAAATATTTTTGTAGAAACTACACAGGTCCTAGCAAATAAAAAAAATTAAAATATTAAAAACTAAATTCTTCTGCAAGCTTTATTAATGGATTATAATTGTTACTTAAAATCATATGTAATTTTATCGATAATTTGAAGTAAAAAATTAAAAAAAATTCACATATCTTCCCCTTCTTAATTCTCAAACGTTTATGCCACTTTTAAACAACAAAATTAGAAAAAAATACATAAATAAAATAATACATAAACAGCATAAAAACGTACCTCAAAACAAAAATATCCAACATAAGACGAAAGGCTAAATTTAAGTGAGAATAAGATCAGAGCAAAATTTTGTGTGTTTACTTTAGAAGCCAATGTTGTACAATGACAACATCTAAGGCCCCAAGTTCTCAAGCTATTCGAGTGACTTTTACGATGTTTTCTCAGATCACACAGAAACTTTTACCAAAGATTGTAACTACGATCCCCTTCCGAGAAAATCCCATTTGCTTTTGTACCAAGCCAATTATAAAAAAGCAAGGCAAAAACGGCGATGAAAATTCGAAGCCTGTTTACTACAAATACTAAATAGGCTCCCACTTTCAGTCTCAGATAAGTTAAACTGATTGGAAAAAGCGAAGACATCAATGTGTGATATAGAAAAAATACTGAGAATCGACACGGGATAATTGCCTGTCTTTTGTCCACCTTCCTTAAGTACCCGTCATAGAAAGCCTCCCCCAGCTTCTTGTCGCTACCAGCGAGTAAAGCCTTATCTTATAACGCAATAAATTCTCCTCTACCAGGGGGCATGTCCGGGCTGAAAGGGTAGGGGGAAAAGTTTTGTAGGGGGAGGGGACCATCTTGGTTGCTGAACAGTTTTTGTGCTTAGTCACTCACAGGGTTGTAATGAATGAGCAATATATGATAAACAACAACTGGCTACTACTTGCCCATTTTTTTTTTATTTCAAATGCTTTTTTTTAATACAATTTATGATATAACGGATGGGATTTTTGAGAAAATACGGTTTCTTTCAATGTCGCCCAGTGATTTGATTTTCATATTACTAGGCGACATTTTTCTTTCACTGGGCGACATTAGTGTCGCCCAGTCACTATGTTAAAAGATTCTCTGCCGCCAGATTCGTAACGGTTACTAACGGTAATGACGTCACAGAAACCTTTGGTTAAATTTTAAGATAACCGATTTTTCCCTCTCAAACGAATTCTTTGCTATGGAACTATTTGTCGCTATTTTACTTAGAAATACGTTTTATTTCTGACCAAATGTAGTCTTTCTGGACACCGACTAAATAAATAGATAAGTCTTTATACAGGGTGTCCAGAAAAGGACTCCCTGTTTTCAAAAATTAATAAAAAAGAAATGGATCGAGATATTAACACAATTCTTGCAGAAAACGAATGCGTCATGTCTGGAATTTTATATGGAACACTTTATTATGTTAGTTATGTTTATTAGGTTATTATATGTTATTAAACTTTATTATGTTCAATTTAACCGACAGATAGCGCTGCAATACCATGTGTTGGATTCCACGCAATAACTATTGCTGCTTTCCTTGAACTGAAAGCTACTGAACATTTCTGAACACGTGTCCTTCTTTTCGGTATATACGCATGCCTAGTTCTTTCATACAGCCAACACACGGTATTGCCGCGCCATCTGTCCGTTAAATTGAACATAATAAAGTATAATAACATAATAAAGTATAAACCATAATAAAGTGTTCCATATCAAATTCCAGACATGACTCATTCGTTTTCTGCAAGAATTGTGTTAATATCTCTATCCATTTCTTCCATCTCTGTCCTTTTCTGGACACCCTGTATGTCCCGGGTGCTAATTTAAAAGTTTTCACTGGAGAACGTGTGTTACCTTCAGGAAAAAGCGTTTTGAGAAGGGGATTCTCTGTTTTGTACATTGCTTGGGAGAGGTCCCGGTGAAGAATGTCGTTGTTTTTGTCTATGAAGCCGGTCACAGAGTAGGTCACCTGAAAAAAAAACGAATGGAAGACAACTTTAGTCACTCAAACGTGTAATTTTAAAATGGTTAACTCTAATAATATTGTCACAAAGTAAAGAATAAATACACGGTTTAAAGTAATAATCAAATTTATTTAGTATACAACAGAAGGCAGAACTGCCCACTAACTGGTAGGACCTAGGTTTTATAGTTACATAGAATATTCTAAAATAATCGAAATAGAATATTAAAGAAAGTTCTAGAACCATCCCGATTCCAGGCAAATAATAAGTAACATTTTAGTTTAAGATTTCCCTATATTACACGAACTGGTTGGGAATCGAACCCGGGCCGCCCGCGTGCTAGGTGAGCAGAACATCCTACCACTAGACTATCGATGCATGATGGCAGATCTCATTTATGCGGCAATATTTAACCGTTTACGCATGGATCACCTTAATTTGGAATCGTGAAATTTGATCGTTATCACTAAAAAAATATACAGTTCCAAATTGAACCAAAATTTTGAATCAAATTTGCCTATTCCAAAGAATAATGCGCATTCTCAGCAAACTTTGGTGCATAGGAAAACTTCAGATTTAGTTCATCAATTTATGGCTAAAAGGGTGCACCTAAATTTTGAGTTTTCACGTACGTCGAAGTTAGGTGAAATTGTGTACTATTTTGTTTATCTAGCAAATTGACTGACGATCATGTGACTTTCATGGAATTTTAAAGGGCACATTTCCAATAGAATTAATCATTTTTGAAGGTTTCTAAGCTCATATTCGGGATCCATTACTTTTTGTAGAACTGTGTCATAAATTAAAGTGTAATGAATCAGATAAGACAGTGTTTTCCAACTTTTGACAGCAGGTGTTGGCCCTTTCCTTATAGGAATAAAGAAGCGTCTCTCACTCGTTGGTCACCAGTGCATTAGTATTTACAATAGAGTTTTCTTTAGACTCTAGTACTACTCACAGAAAACGTGTGTAACTTCAAAGGGGGAAAAAACGCAAACAGAAAAACGTCCCTATGAAAAAATGAAGCGCCATCTGTGAAGGATTTGAGAAACTATCATTTTGGGAGATTTAAACTAATTATAGTGCCACGTAGTCATGTCTTCTGAATTTATAATCCAGTCACCAATACACCTCCTCCTTCAACCCTTTATAGAATATAGATCCAAATTTCAAGACGTTTTCTGTAAGAGGCGCTTTGGCACTTCTGCAAAACCAGTAGTTAGTGACACCTGTAAGAATTTCGCTACGCACTGGACCGCGACCCAAAGGTTGGTATACGCTAGGGAGCCTAAAGAAAAGAACGTACTAGTACTTCGTACAAGTATAAGAGAGTGGCGCCAGGCGAGGAAAGCATGCTGCAATCTCATTGGCCGATCGGCCTTTTCCCCCATCAACTACCTTCCGTTCTCCAACCTTTGCTACCACTTTTTTTCTACCATAGCGCGTCGGCTGAAAGTATGAATGCTTTGTGGTAATCTGCTTGATGGCACAAACCGGCAAGAAGTGTGGAGAACCGGTAGCCAGACCCTCAAATTTGGCGGCACTCATATACTTGTATGAAGTACTAGATCGTTCTTTTCTTTAGGCTCTCTAGCGTTTCCCAACAGGTGGGTCGCGACCCACTAGTCTATCTAGTGCGTAGCGAAATTCTCAAGGTGTCACTAACTGGTTTTGTAGAAGTGGCCAAAGCGCTCCTTACAGAAAGCGTCTTGAAACTTGGAACTATATAGGGTTGAAGGGGGAGTGCGACTAGACCATAAACTCAGAAGATAGCACTTTGCGACACTAATTAGTTTAAATCTCCCAAAATGGTAGTTTCTCAAATCATTCACAGATGACACTTCATTTTCTCATCGTACATTTTTCTAATTGCGGGTTTTTACCTTGAAGTTACACACGTTTTCTGTCAGCGGCGCTTGTGTCTAAATATATAAGGTTCGTAATAAAGAGTAAAAGCATATCCTCCTATATATAAAGCCATGTAAGCTCGAGAAATAACATGGAATTTACAAGATGTCCGCATATTTTAATAGGACTGTATTCGCGATGGATGAAGGATCCAGCGGGCTATTTCAAATACCATTATTTAAAAAAAATCAAAGAACTAAATATCTTTTAAAAAGAAAATAAAAGAAAACAAACTAAAAGAACTTTTTATAAAAACATAGCTTTTTAGAACACATATATTAGAAAACAGATTGCCCGAAACAAATTGAATATAAATCTAGATAGAACAAAAGTAAATGTATGTTTAAACTATGTATTTGGAGGGGGAAAACAAATAATAATAAATAATGCATTACGAAAAGTATCAAGAAAAAAATATTTAGAATAGATAATAAATTTTCACCAAAAAAGAATAATTTTAAAAACTCTTTACCATATATCTTCCATTTCGTAGGAATTCCTATATGGAAATACCGTGTTCTTTCTTTGATTTACAGGATGATACGATGCAAAAAACTAGGCATTATTTGTTGCATTTACAAAAGTTTACAAAAAAGTTATAAATTTCGAACTCTTGTAACCAAAATTTCTTATCACAGCGAACTGGTATGGAAACTGGATTGAAATTCGTAAACAAACAACAACACTTGTCATCGTGCAAGTGGTTGGGCACGTGTTTAGCGCCATCTACCGACAGCTGGCTTAGATGACTTCCAATTTTGATCGAGCTTACATAGTATATGTAGGTAGGAGGCTATGGTAAAAAGTTGTGCAAACTTACCGCGCCCGCGTAGTGCCTGACCCTGAAAGAGTGGTGTGGGAGCGTGGAGTCGGCGACGAAGTTCCTGCAGCCCCTGCTCTCGAAGTAGGGGTTGTCCTGGCAGCTCTGCGTCAGCTTGTACAGGAAGGTCTCGTCGCTCACGGGGCCCGGCCTCAGGCACTCCTCGTCTAGCAAAGCCAAGATCCCATGGCTGTTCTGCTGTGAAATATAGAAACATACAAGCGGGGTTAGGCATTTGCATTGCTTATTGTTGTTCCTTATGTATGTATTAGAATGTCATTTATCACCCAAGGACCTATATATAACGAAAATCATTCCTCGTCCAGTAAAGCTAGTATCCGCCGTGGCTGTTCTGCTGTACAATATGCAAAACATACAGGGGAGTAAGGCATATGTATTGTTATTTCTTATGTATGTACAATAGTGTCATATGTAGGCCAGGGTCCGATATATATTTCATCCGGAAAACACTCCTTGTTCCGTAACGCAAGTATCTCGTGGCTGTTCTGCTGTTCAATGCAAACAACAATGGGGAGGGGATCTTAAACCATTTGTCTACTCAACTTTAATGGTGAATGAGACCGAATGACCGCGGGTCTTCAAACCAAAGTGCCTTTGTGTTTAATCCTATGGGTATTAAGGAGACCTGTAAGTCAGCTACATTTATCATAAAAAAAAAACTTCTGTAAAACTATTCAATGCAACAGGAGTAATGTAGCTTGGATAATCATTTTTCTCCTTGAATTAGCATCGAGGCACTTTGGTTTGAAGACCCACGGTCATTCGGTTTCAACAGGAGCTCTTCGTAACGTCAGGCTATCCGTCCGGTTCGGACTATCGGCTTTTCTGAGGTAAAAGTATAGTGGCTAGACGAGGCCACTGTACTTTTACCACTCTTCTAGCCACTATAGTAAAGGTATGAAACATATTAGCTACTTACATATTAGTTACTTACATACTAAACATACTAGCATTCAACTATACTTTTCATGTTCCAAACAGGTTTTGGTCCTATGTTTTGAAATAGCCAATAACCACAACCAGATAGAAAGTATGAAGTCACAGAGAGCTGCTCGGGCCTTATTACTGTAGGGGCTAATAGTTGAGTTGGCCATGGTTATAACTACGTATTGCTTGTCATTTCTTATGTATGTACAAGAGTGTCATATCTGGGCCAGGGCTCAATACAAACGTCCGTACGAAAGAAGTCATCAGCCTTTAATTTGGTGCCCCTCGTAATTTCGCCGACTGAAACGTAAATAACTTCCCCATTTTCACCATATTCTGGACAAAAGGTGAGTTTTTAGATATCTGACTTTAATAAATTTATAGAGAATAGTAGAATTTGATGCACGGGGCTGTGCACATATAACGTTATCATTTTAGGGGGGGGGGAGCCAAATGATATCGTAGGATATCGAGAGGGGGAGGGGGGGGGGTTAAGTTTAATAACGTTATCATTTTTTATTTATTGATTTATTGATTGACTGATTTGTTGGCTGACTGACTGATTTGTTGGCTGACTGACTGACTTGACTTTATTTTATTTTATTTATTTATTTATTTATTTTCAATTTTCGTACATTGTGCAACTTTCGCAAGTTTATTTCTAAATTTAATTGTGTTAAATCATTTTTAAAAGAAATTTAAGGCACAAAACACATACAATATTCGATTGATCGAAATAACACCAGAAATATCACACCTACACTCCAGCCAAATCCCCCCCTCCCCGTTATTCCGAGAATGCGTCTAGGTACATCTTTTATTCTATTATTTATTATTCTATTTTTTAATAATTTTGTTAATCATGCCTCGATTTTATAAAAACGTTACTGATAATTATGGTATTGATATTGACTGTACATTAATAATTTTATGAAGGAATGGGTGTGATATAGAATTAAAAACTTAAATTTTCTTTTTGTACCTGGTAACGATATCATAGAGTGGGGGGGGGTCGTGTAATGATATCGTAGGGGAGGGGGGGTCAAAAATATGTGTAAAATTGATAACGTTATATGTGCACAGCCCCCACGGGAAAAAAAACAACCTCATTCAACGATGACAAGCTATTTATTTATGAAAACATTAACAGCAAAAGAACGAATTTTCTGCTGTTAGATTATTCTCTAGAGACCAATATATATTCTGCTGTTCTTATTACAAAAACAAATTCTTTTTTTACAATTCTTGAGCCGGATGCCAAGTTGAAATATTCTTCTGCTACTAAACCCAACAGTGAGTAGTTAGTACTTGTTGAGCATAATGATTATTAAAGAGTCCATTTGAACGAAACATCAATTCCTCATTTTTTTTATCAGTGCTAGCAAATTCAAAGAAATAAATTGTCTGGACCGGTGTTTGGTAATCTTTAACATTTTTGATAGGATTGTCCCGGATTTCGCAGGTCTACTTGGTAGTCGGACGCTGATCTATCCCAAATAGAGACTGGATACACTGCCTACCGTTTCTGCTTTGTAAAAAAATAGTAACCTGGGTGATAGTCGCTCATTCAGCAAATGTTAGGCCCTGCGTTAACCTAAGTGTGATGTCATGCAAAAGTAGAATAAGATTATTTAAAATTACAAACATTGGCCTTTATTGCTGGTCGTGATGAAATATGATTATTAGTGGGGTTTTTAAAAAAAATGACGATGCCCATCGCCGAAAGTAGAACTTGTTTATACACTAGATTCATTTGAACATTAATTTTTTTTTAATTCCGTAAAACTTCCTTTTAAACTCATTTGAATGAAAGTATTGCGTTTGGGGCTTCAAGGATATGAATGTGTACACTTGCAACATTGCGTTGATGTAAATTTGTTTAAATATTGAATAGATAAAATAAATATAAAATAGATAAAAGGATGTTTACCTTTACCTTTTCAATGAGGTCACATATTACAGCATTATTGAAGTAATCTATATGCTCCCATTGAATCCCCTGTAATATTTGAAAAATATATAAGCTACAATAAAAGTCATTTGCATTTTTGACACGAAATTGAAATGCTTTCGAAAGCACAAATTTCGTTTACTTTTTTTAGTTTAAAATTTTGAAAATGATAATTAAGTAATAAAAAATAACTTTAACTATTACGACTTGGGTGTGTGCAAAAGTAAACTATTTAAAGGCGAATGAGCCTTATCGACTGCGGGTCTCCAAGCTAAAGTGCCTATGTGTTAATCCAATGAAAAAAATATTTATTATTTTCTAAGCCATATTTCTCTAGCTGTATTGAATATTTTCCCTGCTTTTTTTAATATGATAAATGTAGCTGAATTACAGGTCTCTATAATTCCAATGTTTAAAATTGGTTCCAATAAGTTTTTTTTTATTTCCAATAAGTAATTTTACACCAAATATTCGAACCAAATTCAAAAAGTGGGACTATAGAGACCTTTTAGTCAGCTACATTTATCACATAAAAAACCCGCTTGTAAAAATATTCAATAAAATCTGGAGAAAGGGGATTGGAAAATATTTTTGTTCCATTGGATTAACACAGATGCACTTTGAGCAGAGGTTTGGAGACCCGTAGTCTATCGAGCTCATTTGCCCTTAACCACTTCACGTATTGTTAGAAAATACAATACTTGAATGCTCCAGTGTCAAAAAGTTATTTTAATATAACGTTTTGAACCATCTGAGCGGCGAGGAAACGGTCAAAAATGTATGGTTATTTTCACTGCATAAATTTTTCAATTATATTATATTGTTTTTTAAATAATATATTTGTTTAGAAAAAAGTTTTTGTTTATTATTTAACAGATGACTTTAAAATTATTTCTAATTGAAAAAATTAGAAATTTTAATACAAATTTATTATTTATAAAATTTTAAAATTTATGATTATTGGTAATAAAACTGATGCAGAAGTTACTGAAAAAGCCGAATCTAAAGCTCAGAAGACACTTTAGGCACGATAATTGGTTTAAAAAGCGTGAGCGTTTGCATGGTATTGTAAAACTAAATGATAATTATATAATCATTAATAGAAATTAAAGTATGTTTACTTCTTTGATATACTCTTCTTGTTCTGCTTTAAGTGTGAGCTCTATTAAAATCTGCTGGAGTTTCTCGTTACAATAATTTATTATGAGCTGCTCGAACGAGTTAAACTGAAAATAAACAAGAAATAATAATTTCTACAACTTTTAAGTTATCATTTATTCAACAGAATCCTAAGAAAGTTATAACTCTGCAAGAATGTACATTAAAAATGGATTAAAAAAATTTAAGAATAAAATGTTCCCATTTTTAAACATTTTAAATTGTCAATGAATTTCCTTAATTTTTCAATACATTTATTAACCCCTTAGAAACAAAAAATGTCTGGTAACTGGTTTTAATTTTTATTTATCATTAAATCTCAAATAAACAACCTTAAAATAGAGCTTCTTAAGGGATAGTCAGTCCATAGAGCTAATGTATTAGTTTTAAAATCCCAACTTCTGCAAAAATATTGCTTTGACATGTAAGCATTTTTGTACCAGGTAGGAGAATCATTATAAAGCAAAATAAAATATATTTCAAGACAAAATATTATTTGGTTATTTAATTTTAAGTACTTTAAGGAGAAAAATACTACGAAAAAATACCATTTCATTCTAAAATTACAAAAAAATATCGTCAAAATACTAGCTGCATTTTGGAATCTTTTTAGTGACTTGAAATCCTTTTCTAGTATTTTTTTTGTCATTTTAGAATTAAATGGTATTTTTTCGTAGTATTTTTCTCCTTAAAGTGGCAGCAACACTGGCCATTTTGCCCGCTTATTTGGCCTCCATGCGCCGTTAGCATTTGAGGTCACGTGATCCGCCGATCTTATACTTTTACTATGATATCTATGCTGACCTCCTCTTAACCCACATTCACGACGATTTAGTGAACACACCTTTTTTTTTGTTAAAAAAATGTTAATTTTAAGTTTTTAAAATTCGTTTTATCGTGTAATTTAACTTGTCCCATATAAACTGTTCAGAGCAATTGAAGAGCTTAGTGGAAGAACGTGCTAAGTGACAAAAAGGTGAAAACGAGAAAATAAGGTTTGAAGTTTTTCTTTTGCGCTTAGATACGTTAAAAAAGATACTTGCAAATGGTAAAAAATGCACTTAACTTTGAGTTGATGAGAAAGGTGGAACTTGTTATCTTTAAAGGAGGTAATAAAATTTTCGTTGACACAAAACTCTCAATGTTTTCAAAAATATCACTTAGCACGTTCTTTCACCAAGCTCTTCAATTGTCTTGAATTGTCTTATATGTTGTTTACTTAGATAAACTTATGCAGAAATCTCATTTTCGCGTGGCATATTTTCTTGCCAACTATCGTTAATGAGTTACGATTTCGCTAAATACACATAGAATACAAAATATATCAGCCAAAGAAAATAACAGGAGTAAAACTTTAAATAGGAAAACTTGCCTCCAGTACTTCAAAACCGTAAATATCTAACATCCCTATACATTTTCTTTTCCCCATCCTTTTGGCCTGAAATATACAATAGTAAAGTAAATACAAGTAGGGGGGTTTGTTACAGAATCTGTCATTTAAACCGCTTCCACATAACATTTGTGCTCAACAGGAAGCAAACTATTTATACACCTCAGAAAGAAATTCACCAAACAAAGCCTTTAGCTAGTAGTAATTCAAACATTTAAACGCCAAAATAAACTATTTTCATTAATCTTCTTTCTCAGATTTAATAATTAGACTCTATCGTTTGCTAAATTTGTTTGAAGTTCGTAGAATAATGATGTAACATTTTTCAATAAAAATCTTTGTGTCGCCACAATTTCCCATTTACATTTCTTTCGAAAATTCAGTTATTTATCGTTTGTTCAAATTTACAGTTCAAAAAATATATAATTAGTACAATTGATGCTTTAAAAATAAAAGCGAAACTTTGGATATTTTTTATGCCAAGTTAGAATTTTCTATGCATCTTTCTTCATACATATATAATGCACCATCAAAAGAACTCCATTGTGATATTACAACAATACAAAGTGAATATCACATAAATAAATATTCTTTCAAAAGTTTTTATTTTAAATAAAGTTTCTCGTACAATTGACGAAATGGCAACAGTGAAAATATTGAATAAAAATGGAATTTGCATGTTATTTCAATGTAGATTAAATTTTTAGTTATTTAAATTTTAAATAAACTTCTAATTTAAATTTTTTAATGAAATTTGGAATGTAGCCTAATCTGGTTTTTTGCTTCAAAATGACGTATCCCACTTGTTTGTGAGATTTACGCTTCGTTCTGCGAAAGTGGGTGCCGGACGGACAGACGGATGGACTGAACGATTATAAAACCTTCCACATTTTACGTTATAAACATAGTGTGGAAGCTAAAAGTAGTTTGTTCGTAAATCTTATTCATTAGTAATGTGAAAATAATGTATTCACACATACGTACCCTGATTGTATCGTTGATTTTATTAACCAACCAAGTAAATAAGCGACTATATAAAGCTTTGCATAAGGCATTTCTTGCGTAGTTGGCCTGAAAGAAGAAGGAAAATAATATGAAATAATTATAATCCGGCTATAGTGTCATTCAAGGGACAGCGATGTTTATAACGTTATAAACGAGAAACGTCATAAACAATGTTGAGTATTAAGGGGGGGGGGGGGGGGGGATGGGCACGCTGGACCGCGGGTCTCCAAACTCAAGTGCCTCAGTGTTAATCCAATGGCGAAAAAACTATTTTCTCTGCCACATTTCTCCGGCTGTATGAAATATTTTTACAAACGGTTTTTTTAGATAATAAATGTAGATAACTCATACTTATCTTCCCACTTTTTGAAATTGCTTCGAATATTTTGTGTAAAACTATTTATTGCAAATTAAAAATATATATTCGAACCAATTTTAAAAAGTGGGACGGTCGGGACCTGTAATTCAGCTACATTTATCACACAAAAAAATACGCTTGCAAAAATATTCAATACAGCCGGAGAAATGTGACAGAGAAAATAATTTTTCCCATAGGATTAATGCTGATGCACTTTGCTTTGGAGAGCCCCGGTCCTGCGCGCCCATTCCACCTTAAGTATAGAAAATCATGTAAAATACGTATTATGTACTCGTATTATTAATTAAAGTTATTAAATAACATCTATTGAATAAATTTTAACCCTATGTGTAATTAGTTGTAGTTTAATTCCTCCTTCTCCGGGCGATTTTTTTTCTTTCAAAACACATTTCACATTTGATGACTTTTCTCATCATTCAGCGAATAAAACGAAAATTAAGTTGTGGAAATGATTTTTTTTAAAGAATTCATTTAGGATACAATAAAAACGTGTATTTTTAGCGTTATAAACAAGGAGTTAATAAAAATCATAGTTAAAAGCAAGATATTATAGCATTAAAGTCTATGGGCAATTCAAGGGACCAAACATTTAAGACGCTATAAACGAGTTGTCGTTGTAAACGAAGTCGTTGTAAACGAGGTCGTTGTAACCGAGCTTAACTGCATAAATATATATTTTTGGCTATTTTATCGTTCATTTGTTTCAAGCTTTGTTACAACAGTAATACCAAATGTCAGAAATATTATGAACTGTGTCAACTTTAAACCATGAATAATGCCTATTTTTGACGGGAATATACTTTTGCCTTTATGAACAAATTTAATTTTTAAAAAAACATATAACCATATTTAGGAACGAGTTATTATGGTAAAATAAAAATTATAATAAGCCTTACAATGGAAAACTTTTTTTAAAAAAAATCCCCCAAAAATATTCACATTTATCTAAAGTAAATAAAATTAAAGTTTTAGAAATGATTATTAAAACAGCAGTTTACTTTCATAAAGTTATAAATTCCTTTTTAAAAAAGTATCTTCCAAAAATTATTATAAAAACATAATTTCAAACAAACAAGTTTTATGACTAAAGTTTTAAAGTCACATTGCAAACGACAGACGTCGCCACCATACCTCCGTCGCGGAGAGATCAGTGACTATGACGTCATGCCTCGTCTCGACGGTCCTTTGTGTGAGTGCGGCTTGGAGAACAGAAACTTCGCCCAGGAGTAGTTCACAGACTTCATACACCTCTGAACAGAGAATTAAAGAAATTAATTTAATTATTTAAAAAAAAGAATAGTTAATATAATTATGTTGGAATTTAAAAAGTTTAGGGAAAAAAACACTTATTGTTTCTGCTGTATGCTATCACGTTTGAGATTCGTGATTTTTTAAACTATAAAAGGGCAATTTTCGTCATTATAGATTGATCCATAATAATTTTAGGTCTTATTACATTGAATTTGACATGAACATTTAAAGTAGATCTGTAAAAGTGTTTTTATTTTTATAAGACACTTAGTACAAAGAAACAAACATGCAGGGGACTTTTTTTGTGAACTCTACATTGCCAGAATTGTGTCTCAATACCAACTAAGTGCTATGTCTCAATAATCTACTAGTGTTGTGTCTCAATGACATACAAGTATTGTGTTTCAAAAACATGCTAGGTGTCTCAATAACATGCGAGTGCCGTATTGTGTCTCGAAAACATACAGGATTTGTGTCTCAATGACATACAAGTATTGTGTTTCAAAAACATGCTAGGTGTCTCAATAACATGCGAGTTTTGTATATTAATAACATACAAGGGTTACGTCTCCAAACGTACCAAATACAAGTGTAACGTCTCAAACACATACAAAATTATAAACATACATAAGTATTTTTATAGTATACGGGTTTGGGTCTAGTACGGATGTTGTGTAAAAGTATTATGGCTCAATAACATACGAATTGCGGCTTATGACACACAAGTACAGTGACGCAATAAAATACAATCGTTGGGTTTCAAAAGCTAGCAAGATGTCTCAATAACATCTTAATAACATGTAAGTGGTGCGTCTCAAAAACGTGCAAAATGTGTGGTGTATCTCATTTACATTCAAGTGATACTTCTCAATATCATGCAATAAGTTGCTTCTCAGAAAGCATACACGGTGTGTCTCAAAAATAACAATGCAAATGCAGGTGTGTCTCACCGTACTCGTTGATGAGCGAGCAGCTCTCCGTGCCGTCCATGTTGGCCCTTGGTAGGAATTGTACGTTCCCTAACTTGAGCACTGAGGACGCAACCTGGAACACGGACAGCGTCTCGTCCGCGCTGAAGCCCAGCATCTCGAACGCCCTCTACATCGGAACAGAATAGTTAACAAAAAACGTGTAAAAATAAAATATAATTATTCAAATGAACTGATACACGTAAAAGGAGTCATTTCCAGGCGGGAACTTCCAACCAATTTTTTTTTAAATATGTAACTGAAACAAGAAGCGTATATGAAATATTCATTTTAGCACCATCTTCTTTCTTATAGCGATTAAATTTAAATAACATATAGGAGAATTTTGAAAATTTATAAGGTGTATCCAGAAAAAAGCTGGTACCCGCCTCTTTATATTTAGCGACACTGCAAAAAAAAATTCACTTTTATGGAAATTTCCTATACTTTTGACGGTTTAAAAATGTTCCCCTTGGTTTGTGGTATCAAACCGTTTTGATAAACTCGTTTAAAGATTAGAGACGTTTCGTCCCAAACTTTGTCTCAATGTAATCCCTCTGGAGGCGTGTTAAACGTCAACAGAATTGCTTGTTTTGGATTCAATTTGTCAAAAATTTCAGTGGGTATATTGGTGGAACGCTTCTCTTATAACTTAATGATAACGGGTTCAAACAACGCCTGATGCTAAACTTTTCTCAATTGTAAGACGTGCGAATGCTTAACAAGACAAACTCAGATTGTTACTGGAACTTACGTATTTAATAGATAAAGTTTCTGTACTTTTAAGGTTTTCTTCTGGTAGCGTAGCTGCCATTTTAAACCGTAAGTTTGACGGGGACTCTCATTATAGTCCTTCCAATTACAACGCAAGCTTTGAAAACACTTCGTTCCGTACAGCCGCGTGCGGTTTTCCACACTGTTAAAAATGTTGTGCTTGGTTTCACCATGATATTGGTTCCTAGTAGCTGAAAAGGCAGTGTGGTGAAATGTTTCACCTTTTTTTCGGTGTTTGGTTGAACCATTTTTCTGGATTTGGAAACAAAAACCTGTGAAATGGTTCAACCGAATACCAAAAATATGGTTTAACGTTTCACCACACAGCCGTTGCAGCTACTAGGACCCATATTTTTGGTGAAACAAAGTGCCTAATTTTTAACAGTGCAGGAAACTGCGTGAGCGTAGCAGTTTTCGTTTTTTCCAACCCCACTTGGGTTTAGAAAGCCATTCAGATTAAACTCACAGCAAATCTTCAAACAAGGTAGACAAAGCTCACGCCTTTTTTTTGGAAAACCACGCAAAAATTTTTTATTTCTATGTTTTATTTCTAGTTTATTGGCTCATTGTTTATTGCATATATATGTAATTTTTTTATTTAAGAAACTGTTACTTAAATATGAACATGTTTTAACTTTTGATTTAGTTCTGGTGTGGTCTATCAGAACATCCAATTGTTGGCAGAGAATTTAAGTCGAACTACGCTGTAAAAAGACCTGTTGTTTTTACAGTTAAATACCATATTTTTTACAGTTAAAAACTGTTCTTTAGAAAATCATTTTATAACTGTTTTTATCTTCGTTAACATGACGTCACACTGACAACCCACGTCAGCACAAATACCCAATATTAGCCTTCGCGACCGAGTCATTACTTGTCGCAGACGGTTCAGTATTGGGCTCGCACGCAAGAGGTCCCTAGATAAAAACCGGGCCCTGTTCATACCTCTTCCAGGAACCTCTTAACCGGCCCTTATCAACCACGAGCGTTTGGTATTTTTTTACAACCGAAACTGCAATACGTAAACTTTCCCCCCAATTTCCCCAACAAGTTGTTAAACCTGTTACAATTAAGTTTTCTTTTCCGCTGTATAACTAAACATATTTCTACAGTAGGCGAAATTAATTAAAAAACGGACTTTTTAAGGATTGATTGAGTTTTAGTTTATCGCATGCTTAGGATGTCTCTTATAATTATTAATTTTTCTTTCACCTTATTTTGTAATAAAACAAATAAACACTGAGAGATATAAGTTAAAAAGTTTTATTTTCCCAACTATAGATTGTTAAATTGCGTTGAGAGATATTTTGAAGGCTATAAAATTGTTGGATTTTTGCTTAAAATTTCAAATATTTTTTTTTACAAATTTTAAATTAAAGCTGATATACAGTATAACTTTCACATTTAGAACAAAAGGGGCAATTTTTACACATCTACTTTACATATTATAGCAAATGATATATAAAATTATTGAATTAACGTAAGAAAGTCCTTAAAAAGTAGCTTTTTTCTTACAATTAAAGTTGAACTAAAAGCTGTGCTAAGGATTTTTTTCTAAGATATATAAATAAATCTTGTGTGGAATTGGCCCTAAGTAATTTCCGTTTAAAAAAAACCCTCACTTTTCAACATTTTTTATCGAAAAAATAAGAAGATATGTCAAATCAAGAGTTTTGATTTCCTCTTTGTGTCAAATAGCTTATTATACTTCAGATTGAAAATCAAATATCGTGCATGTACAATAAATAAACAACAGCTTGGCAATTTGGCGCAATATGACCTGAAGATGTGGCTTCAACCAAAACAGAACCGTGGCGTCAGTGTAGCGACAGTCACCGATTCACCTGATTAATTGTTGGGACCAAGTTGATCAACTCCGTCGCGATGAAACGACAGAGTTGGAGAAAATTTCTCCAACGCCTACGTCATAGCACGTGACAATTTCCGCCAATCATGGTCGGAACAGAGGTTGCGTTGAGAGTTGGGTTGGGGAAAAGTTGCTCGTGTGATATACCCTTTACTCGCCCATCTCGCCTCACCTCTTACTCGCCCACCTCTATCCCATACTCGGTAGCGAGAGCTAGTATTGGGTATTTTATTTTAGCAGAAAGAAACTGTTAAATTAACGTGAAGAACTATTAAATTAACAGTTTTGTTACAACCCTGTTACAATTACAGTTTTCCTGTAAAAAAATTACAGTTTTAAACTGTAAAAAACACAGTTATTAACTGGCGTAATAATTAACTGTTGTAAAAACAACAGGTTTTTTTTACAGTGTAAAAACTCTAGTGGTGATGAAGGCATGAAAGAAACTTTCTCCTCATAACTGGCCATTTAAGGTCTTTGATGTTTAACTGTTTAGTCGAAGGGGAAGAAGGTGCTTTCGGATGAGCTTGTAATCGGAAGGAGCTTACCCGCGTGGTGAGGAAGGATGCCTTGTCGTCGATGTTGGCCGCTTGCAGGCACCGACTCTCGTGCAAGAATTGGTACTTGTCCGCGTTGCGCTGCAGCTTCAGCGACTCTGCCCAAACACACAGAAAAAGGTTTTATTTATTCAGTTTGAAATGCACATTACAGAACAGGTCTAATTGCAATGTACGTTGAGCAAAACATTTAGAATTCGAAAAGAAAACAAACACGAAATAATTGAGTATAATAACAAACACATTATACAGACTAAAGTCTCAAACAATTTGCTTTAAAATCATGAAAGGACACAGCAAAAATATCAAGGTCGGAAGAAAAACTATTGTAAATTTTATAAAATTTATACAGACAGAAATTTTGAGAGATTAAGCATATCATATTAGTATTTTCAATAGAATCACCTAGTATAAAAAAAAGGTCAAGTTCTTAGTAACATTTCCGTATACGCTTATTTTTCATTAAAATGTAGTAAGAAAGAAGCGTAATCGGAAATTCTCCAATTGACTCAATCCAATTTTACATTTATTGATTCAATTAATTTTAAAGCCAAATTTATGTAAGCCATGATAGAAAGCACAGAATGGCAACTCACTGAGAAGGTGTACGTCTGCGCCGCTGAGGAGTTGATAAAAAATATGGAAGTTCCGTTCCCCTTGAGCTTGAACCACAACCCTAGACTGAAGAAAAACAACTCCTCTCAACACACACAACTGCAATCAGTGTAACAATAAAACTAAACACCTCACAACTTTCGCAATTACTACTCAATGAATAAATACACTTCTAGTTGTATTCAATATACAGGAATTTCAATAACCTAAAATATAAAAAACATGACAGCTATACCCTTTGTACCAGCGCGATTTTCTCGAAAAACTTATTAGGGCGTTCAACAGGTAGTAGGAACCCGTACACCACATTTTTATGTCCGTAGATCTTTTAGTTCGAGCTGTAAAGTGATTTCAGACAGACAGATGGTCCAATGTTCAAAATACGCTCTTATAGAAAAAGCGACTTTCTTTCATGTAGGGTAAGTCACATCATTACATTTTTTTTTTACTTTTCAGTAAAATACTAAATGAAAAAGGTTTTTTATGATTGCTAAAAATGCTATATATTAAAGGGTAAACTGATATACAATATTATTTTATTTAATAAATAGAAAATAATTATGAACTATGCAAACGAAGTTTGTTAAATCGTCAGATGTAGTGTAAGTCACGCGTGGAAATGCCCACATCTTTCATACACTGTTTAAAAATTTTGTGCTTGGTTTCACCATGATATTGGTTCCTTTCACCGTGATATTGGTTCCTTTCACCATGATATTGGTTCCTAGTAGCTGCAACGGCTGTTTGGTGAAATGTTTCACCTTTTTTTCGGTGTTTGGTTGAACCATTTCTCATGTTTTTGTTTCTAAATCCAGAAAAATGGTTCAACCAAACACCGAAAAAAAGGTGAAACATTTCACCAAACAGCCGTTGCAGCTACTAGGAACCAATATCATGGTGAAACCAAGCACAAAATTTTTAACAGTGTACATGGTTAGAATGGTGTTGGATAATATGGAGACACACTCTTGGGGCCAATGTGAAAAAACTATTTAAAAGTTATTTGGAAGTACACTTATTACAGTTACTTTGCATTTAGCCAATTAAATTTTATTTTTTTATGAATTAGAGAAGAACGGGGCTAGATTTCTAATAAGATAAGTTTTCCATCGAGCCTTATAATGTAAATCAGCCGTTAATAGAAAGTGTCTGAATTAAAACTGATAAAGAAACATAAAGAAACGAAAGCCAATCGAATCTACATAAAGAAATGGAGTGTTCTTTTTCCCTAACGTTTAAGTAGGGTTCGGGAAGCCACGGTAAATATTCGTGTAATATTTTGCCAAATTTAAGTCCAGAAACAAATTTCGCTGGAATTTAACTTTATTTTCTAGCAATTTAACATTGATTTTATGGAAGGAAAATTTCGTCATATTTGACGAGAGCTCAGACGTAATATTTGGTGAGATTTGGTTCCACCCATAATGAATAGACGTTTCTATAAATTGTGAATAATTGCCCTGTAAAATTATGATGTGTCATATTACGCTCAAAGTTTGGAGTCAATTAATTGGTTGGCTAAAAATAGAATACAAACATATAAGGGGTTTCGGTGTAATAAACAGATTTTTTTAAACAATTGTTGCCTATATTCTGGATATACTCTTTTAAACTATTTAAATTTTCAGTAAAATGTACATAAAAATTAATAAAATGTTCTTTAAGTGTGTTAAATCATTTTAAAAATAGTTGGAAAATTTGCCGCATCTATTTTTGCATCTGTCTTAGAAAATGTACCGCGGGGGTCCCGGATGGCCGAGTGGTTTGGATCGCAGACCATAACGCTAGCAGTCTACGCGCTGCAACGGGTGCGGGTTCGATTCCCGCCTTCGCCCTGGGTGTACTTTCATTTCTCTGTGACAGTAAAAATTCTTTCTGTGTCTGTCTTACATGACGAACGCTTATAAGCGGGTCTCTGATCAAGCACACAAGCCGGAATATATATCGCACCGTACGCGGAAAAGAGACCTATCGGCCAAAATTGACTTTTTAAGGTAACACTCTACTATAGGATGCAAAATTTTGATATCTTTCGATTGGTGCAATCGGAAGAGCTATCCGAGCCCTAGTTCGGCTGCAATTAATAGATAGGTCTTTCTTTGGCGGTCGTTTTTTGATGAAAATGAGCGCGAAAGAAAGACCTATTGCACCTGGCGTTTTTTCGTTATGCGTTTTGCAGCTGCGGCGGCGATGAAGTTTTAAGTTTGAAGTTCGATAGAAAGGTTGAAGTTGTTTACTTATTTTTTCTTTGTTTCTTTATTTGAAATACTCATTCAAAAGCTCTGTTTTGTGGTATTTAGTACAATATATTATATATATTATATATATATATATATATATATATATATATATATATATATATATATATATATAATATATATATATATATATATATATATATATATATATATATATATATATATATATATATAATATATATATATATATATATATATATATATATATATATATATATATATATATATATATATATATATAATATATATATATATATATATATATATATTATATATATATATATATATATATATATATATATATATATATATATTATATATATATATATATATATATATTATATATATATATATATATATTATATATATATATATATATATGTAGATTGCAAAATGATTTGTCAATATGTATAGATATATTTTTTTCAAATTAATATTTTAGCAAACGATAAATAGTTTTAAATCGTTTTCAACGTCGGTACTATAAACCTAAACTCAATTGCTACAACTTGATAGTTTGCGATATAAAGTCAGTGAATTCAACTGTTTGCTTAAGGTATGAAGTATCCTTACAACTTACTTTTAAAATTTAAAACTTTTTTATTTCCATGAGTTTTAAAATGATTTTAATATTTTAATAATGCTTCAAAATTAATTTTTGTTTTAATTTTAAACATGATACATAGTAAAAATTTAGATTGAAAGGTTTTTGTAGAAAAATGTGGATATCATTTCTTATATCTTGTAAGTCCTGATTTTGTAAAAGTGATTCGTTTCATAACACCTATTTTTTATATAAGCAAACTATTATGATTTCAATCATTGAATATATTAAATTATAAAAATAAATATGACTTTAAAATAATATCGTAATTACATGATAAGAGATAAACCTTATTACATAAACTTCATTAAATTGGTTAAACAAGCTTTTTGTTAAATTTAATTAAAAAATATATTCTTATTGTTGATCAATATATTATTAGATTATAAAAATGCATTAAGTAAATGAGTATTCTTCATAAGTATGTTTCCTTAATATTTAGAATAAATTTAGCAGCACACTTTTTAGGACCGGTCTTCATAAGAGCCGTTTAAAGTTTTGGTAAAAATTCGAATTATCACAAAATCGTTCCAAATGAACCTAGATCAAAAATATTTGGCATGGATATCAGTTTTATGAGTATCAAAAGGTATGCATAGTCATTTTTTACTTTAAATTTGCCTTTGCTGAGATATTTTCAGATAGGTCTTTCTTCCGTGAACAAAATCGTTCAAATTTGTACGCGAAAGAAAGACCTATCTGAAAATATCTCAGCAAAGGCAAATTTAAAATAAAAAATGACTATGCATACCTTTTGATACTCATAAAACGGATATTCATGCCAAATATTTTTGATCTAGGTTCATTTGGAACGATTTTGTGATAATTTGAAATTTTACTAAAACTTTAAACGGCTCTCCTGAAGAATGATCGTTTTCGCGATAGGTCTCTTTTCCGCGTACGGTGCGATATGTACCTGCCCTACCCTAGAATGTACCGCGCTGTAATCACAATTCGTTTTCCTATTAGAAAGTCATTTGTAGGGAAAACAATTTTAAATACATTTATTTCGTTTGGTAGAAAAATGTTGCTATTTTCTCTTTTATATTTTACAGTATGCTAGTTTTAAGTATTTTTTTATATAAAAGTTATTATATATAAGTTGACAGTATTTTTCACTACCAACTTAGTTTTTAATGCAAAATTTATAGCATTTTTTTTCTTTGCCAGTTTCTTATTTTAAGATAAATAAAATTTCATACTTGCCTTTTCCAAAAGATCTAAAAAAGGAAAAAGAAAAATAATTAAAATATTTGTAATATTACTCTCGGTAATAAAATTCAGGAATTTAAAATTAAGAACTGCTAAAAAAAATAACAAAATGAATTGTAGGTTATGAACGATAGCGATTATATTTTTGTTTACTACTGTATAGAAAAATAGTTCCTTTTCCTCAAAAACCATAAGTTCACGGAATACTAAATTTTAGAGAAAGGTTTTAAATAAGTTTTTGAGAAAATTTTCGTTTATTATAAATAGAAATTTTAGTTAATTTAACAAATAAACAAGCGGTGCAATTGAATTTAAATATTTTACATTTATCCTTTTCTGAGTGTCTCTAAGTTTCAATATAATAATTAGTATAGTTCCTTAAGTAGTGAAGTATACTAAGTAACCTATTCTACATAACATTCTTCTACAATCTTAGTATTTGAACTAGTCCTTATGAAGGCTATTTTGAACCAATTAAATTTAGAAATTGATGTAGAAGAATACGCAGATTAACTTCACAATAACAAATAGATAAATTAAATCGATCATCGATAGCAAATAGATATATTAATCGAATATTTAATCGATTATCTATTTAATAAATATTAATAATTATGCCACCTTCAAACGTATACTTTTCAATCTTCTAATCAATATCGACGACTTAGATCTTTATTTCTTACTTTATTGAAGCTCGTAATATTTTTTTCTTTTGTTATGCAGCTTAATGCCAAACTTTCATGTATACTTTGTTAAGCAGTTTGTTGTTACTTTATTATTTATTATTATTTTTCATCCCTTCTCTGTGTTATTTGTGTGTGTGTCTGTTTAAATTAAATAACAATTCTCTATTTTGCCTAAACTGGATTCTCATGTTTCCCCTTGGCGTTCGTTTGTTTAATTTGTTGTTGTTTTTTGCGATAATAAAAGTTATTATTATTAAGTAAGAAATAAGAATAGGCTATCATAACACCTAAAATTATACTCACAATTTGTAACAGATCCCCCGACAGGACATCCTTTAAAATCAAATTCAATCTCCATATATTTACCCTAAAAAGCAAAGAAAATAAATAGTGAAACGCTAATGAGATAACTTGTTCATTGAAGGAACATCTGTTCAATATCAATCCCCGCAACTAAGGAAAATAAATCATTGATGTAAAACTACTAGCTATTTATATTAGGCAGTTTTTTTTCATGGTACATAGAATTTTTTTTTTGTTGGGACAACCATTTTTTAACGTGTTTTGTTGACTACTCGTGTTGACTTAAGGGGGACCAGACCCCCAAAAATTTTCAAAAATGACTTTTTAATGTTTTTATTGTTTCTTTAAATATGAAATCTTAGCTTTTCAACGATATCTTACATTAAAAGTTTCGAGTACTGGAAGTATTTTTAATATTTTTTTAAACAAACGTTGTTTAGGTAAAATCCAGTCATGTTTTATAAGTAAGAAACCACTATTGTTTATTTTAAACGGTTTTATCTCAAAACTTACTTTTTCAATGTTCATGTACCTTTTTCTCAAAATCTACTGTAAGTATCAGCCTGAAACTTTTCATACGTATTTAAGAAGTTTGTTTCTAAAAACTGCTGGAGGGATTTTACTATACATTTCTTACTTTTTTTCTATTTAATATTATTGATGTTTTTAGGTAAAAAAATATGTAGTATCACTTAAAAAATTATAATTTAAAAACTAAACAAAATTTTTGAAAATGCCTCCATTAAAGTATAGTTAAACATCCACTTAACAACTAGTAAAAATTTCATTACAAATATTTTCACTTTTTAGATTCGGAGAAAAAGGTACATAAAAAAGGTAATTTTAACATGGGCTTCAATGGAGGGCTCCGGACCCCCCCCCCCCCCCTTAATAAAATTTTACTTGTCCCAACATGGGGCGAGTAGTTACACCTCTTCGAAACTCGTTTGTTTGAGGTAAGCTCGGCCTGCTATTGCTTGTTTCTAACTGTGGCTAATCTAAAAAGTGAATCTATATTTTCAATCAAATAAAAGAGTGGTTGTTTCTCATCCATTTTGCAGGGCATTAGGTGCCGAGGTTGATAATCAACCGATCCTATACTAAAAAGGTTCCGGGTTCGTATCACAGCCATACTATAAACTTATTTGTGCTGAAAATTGAATATTCCTAAAAAATTACAGATAGTTTCTCCGCGTACGCTGGAACAGACGTGCTCGTTAAATCCCTCAAGTCCCGACGACGTTATCGTACGATGTCGCTCGAAGGTAAAACCTTATAAACTTTAATTGAATCAACAAAATTATTTGGTTGAAAAAACAAAATATTTTCAACAAAGTAATTTGGTACTGACTACAGAATTTTTGTTGGTGCTAGATCGAAGACAAATTTTGTTGAATCAACACAATTTTCGTTCTTTCAACAAAATATTTTTTTTTCTGTAAGTTTTAATAAAAAGCTTTTAGAATAGTTTTTGAAGTTTTGAACACAGCGATGAGATAACGGCCGCGCTACGATTTGAATTTATTCAAACTAAAAGTAAAGTAACCAGATTAACCTCATTCAGTGACCTAAATATTATAGATGGAGTATCTTATAATAAAAGAACGTTGGTGAAAAAGAGACTATTTGGGAGAAAAAGACCGATTTTGAACTGCGAAAAAGGCTAATGTTTTATTAACCTAATATTGTCCTTGACGGGAAAATTCACATAGAAACCTTCCATATAAATTATTATTTTGAAAATGGGCATGTTCAAGGTCTTGAGTGGCAACAGAATTTCTGAAAAAAAATTCTATAACATCGAACGGGGAATCAATGTCGCATGGGAACGTAGCACGGATTTAATTAAAGCCAGGACTGAAAGATAGAAGGAATTGGGTCATTCCTGAGAAAACGTACAAAAGCATGTCCCCGCAAATTATCTCTTACATGAAGAAAAGTTATACTTCCAATTGAATTAATTTAAGATGATGAATATTTTACCTACTTACTAACGTTGAATAAATACAAAAGAATTATATATTTTGTGTAAAAATTTGTGTCCACAGACTATGACAAATCATGTCCGTGAGCTGTCTCACCGTCATGTCCGAGGAGTGTTTTAGTTAGTATATACTAATTAAATCCCAATTTCTTATAACTAAAGTTAATTTTTAATTCAACTGACATTACTAGAACATACAAAACATAAAATATAATCATTATAAAGAATATAAATATATAAATTCCGTGAAAATAAAATGTCCCACAGATTTTCGTCATGTCCGTGTACAACGTATTATTTAGCTTGCATAACTATCTAGAAATGATAACAGTACTCTGTTTAGTCTTATTAGTATTCAATAATACACGTTATACGTTGTATCACGTCGATAGCTTGAATACCACAGTAGATAAACAGTAAGTAGAAGTTTAAAGTTAAAAATAGGCCATTGACAAGATCATAGCGTCATTTCTGTGATCAAGATATAAGAAGGTAAGCTAATGATTTTTACTTATAATTTGTTATTTATAGAAAGAAATAAGTTATGTAATATCCGTTTGCATGTTTCGTTCCCTAAGGCCTAAACCTTTAGCGTCTGGAAGCCCTTATTTACGATTTCATCATGTCCGTGTACCATCATGTCCATGTATTTGGGCTCACGGACATGATTTATGTGTCCACGGACATGACGTTTTAATTATATAAGAATAAATTGATTAAATACAAGTGAAATACATTATATTTTTATTATATTTTGCCGTGAGGTAATATAATAAAGTAAAGCTGAAATTTTATTCAAGTGTAACATATCAATAAGATATTTTTATGTTCATTTTGGGGGTTAAAACTTTTCTAAATTAAACATTATTAAATTAAGACTTACCATCCGAATAATTAATATTAATTGTATGATCTGAACCGTTGTTATTTTTCTAATGTAGTATGTAAGTGTAACTCAAATCCAAAATTTCAAAATGTTTCATCAATATTTTTTTCTCGAGATTTTTTGCCTCAAATTGTACGTTTTCTGAGGAGTGACCCAATTACGTCTTATGAAACAAGCCAATTATTACCTTTAATATACAGTGGATTTTTATGGAAAACCCGAGAAGCCGTTAATACAATCTTAGCATGATTTGCCAATATTTAACATATCTGTTTTCTCTTTGGTCAGATCTGACACAATGGTTTTTAAAGTTGGATTAAATAAATATAAGCAGCCCATTTATTGGTTCAGAGGCCACCTCACAAAACCTAATAAACAAATAACTCGTCAAAATGAGATTGCTGGACTGAAGATCAAAGGATTCTTGGTAGGAGTGGAATTCCTATCTGGCGGGAATATGCAATTTGATAGATCGTTTGAATGGTTTAAAAGTTATTGATATATAAGATGACGAAAAGGTTATCCGAAGAAAGAAACGCATCTTAAGTACTGCCATCACATTTTCAAGCTCATTGCGTTATGAGAATCAATGACTAATTAGGTAGCTAGAAATGGTTCAATTGTTTTTAATAATTACACCTCGTGAAAATATACCTGAGTTATCGCCAAATTTATAAAGAAAGCTGAGGCTACGCGCACGGGCACGGTTCACGCATTGCGTGTACGGGTATTAACGCGCATGCTCAAGTCGGGGCTTACTGGAACCGTGCATGCATTGCGTGCACGGACATGATATACTTGAAAGTTGAGATTACTCTTTTTTGGGCCCCAGGCAATTTTGTTTTATCTATAAAAACATCAGTATCCAACATGGGCAGTACTGTAGGGCGCATTGAAAGCCTAAACACTCGTTTGGGGCCCCGGGAATTTTGTTTTCTCTAAAAAAACATCAATTCTAGCCATTTGCAATGAAAGTTTAAAAAAATTATAAATTTAAATCGTACATGAAAACTTAAAAAAATGCAAGTAAACTTTTCCAGAACAAATTTGAAACGATGATCTTCAGGGTGAAAAAAAGCTTATAAAAAAATTTGTAATTCAGCCCAAATCGGGTTTTGAACCCGAGACCTAATTAATACGAACCTATTATGCTACCGCTAAGCTACGGTGGTCAAGGATGAATCAAACTAAAACTGTCAATAAGCCTTGGTCCTGCGCAGGTACTAGCGCCTGTACGCGCAATGCATGTACGGTGCCCGTGTACGTAGACACTCCGTATAAAGAAATAACATTAAAAACAAAAAATTGAACAAAGTGTATCGTTGCTTACTTACAAATCTTGAAGAGTTGTCGTTCCGATGGGTTTTTGCATTTCCAAAAGCTAAAAAACAGAAAAATAATGACGACATTCATTTTAATTTACATTATAATGTCATTGGCAGAATACTGGTCATTATCCCTTGAGAAGTAATTTATTTTCTCAGTAAATCAATTCAAATGAGAAAAAATAATGAAGAGATGTTGTTTTAATGTAAACAGTTTTTAAGTTTAATACTCTGCCAATTAACAAGAAAAACACAATTAACAGCAATTTATCGAAGCAAGTGCAATCTAAAACCTATGTTCCAAGCAGTTAAAATAAATTAGTTTTTTTTTTAAATTTCATTTCGCTATTTCGGGAAAAAAGGGTATATAATAATAAAAATAAAAAATTTTACAGAATATTTATAGAGCGTAGTAAACTAACTAATCTTAAAACTCAGATAACGAATTTTTAAGTCCATTGCAAAATATTAAAACATACTTTTGATATTTCTTTTAATTGGGAAACTAAAGAAAACAAAATGTAAAGGTTTTTTTAGTTTCATTTGATAGAAAAGTTCTCATGTTCTAACAGCGATATTAAATAAACAAATCTAATAAAACAATTATTTTTCAACGATTTAAAATTAATAATTGTAAAAAAATATCAGCAAATATTCACTGACCTTCTAAAATAAAATTTGATTGTAATAGCTGTTCTTTTATGCAATCCATGTCGCTCGTATAACCTGATACCATTGCTAAGTATTGCATCACACACTTACAGGCCTCTGAAAAGCAAACTCATATTATAAACTAATTGCTATTAGGAAACGGTTTATTGTGTTTCTATCAAACAAATTGGGCAACTGTCATTAGATATGCTACAGTTTCAGGGAAAATGGGAGCGGTAACCTGATCACCAAACCCAAGTCTTCTCTCGATGTTAATCCACTGGGAAAAAAAATATTTTTTAAGCCTAATTACTACGGCTGTGGCCCAGTGGCTTAGTGATAGTGCTTCGCATTGCCACGTCACAGGTCAGGGATCGAATCCCGGATTGGGCGAGGTTGACCCATCCTTTCACCCCTTAAGTGGGTCGATAAAATGGGGACCAAGCATGCTTGGGAACTAAACACTGGGGGTTCCGCGTGAGGCTGACCACCTTACCGGGACATATGCCTAGCACCCCAGAGCCCTTGGTCACGAATGCTGATATGGGCACGGCAGGCCTTGGCCCACTAATGGGCTGTTGCGCCGAGGAGTTAAGTTTAGTTTTTAATTACTCCGGCTGTGCTTAATATTTTTACACACTGCTTTTTTTATACGACAAATGTAGCTGGCTTACGTGACTTTATAATTCCGTTTCTTTTAAATTAGTTTGAATATTTTGTTGTAAAATTATTTATTGAACATTTAAATAAAAATATATTAGAACCAATTTAAAAATAGGCCTTATAGGGACGTTTAAGTCAACTGTATTTAGCATATAGAAAAACCATCTGTAAAGATATTCAATACGGACGGAGTAATTTGGCTTAGAAAATTATTTTTTCGCGTACCATTACATAAAGAGCAGACTTAGATGTGGAGACCCCGGCTACCACTCTCATTCCCCCTTAATATTCGAAACCATTTTTCCCATGATCTTATATTTTATTTTTATTGTGTCATAACTACAGGAGAAAATCCCAATTATAGGATACACATACAGAAATAAGTTAAAACACAGACAAAACAGTAGATTTTAAAACATTTGGTGACATAAAAAACATCAAGATCGTAAATAAAATAATTACACAAACGATAAAAAAAAAATGATGACTTTAAAACCTAGGACGTGATATATAAAATACCTTTGCCTACCTTAAACTTGCTCTAAACTAAATATATCTCTCCTGGGTTGAACACTTTAACTTTATACACTCCTCCCGGATTCCCAAGTTTGATCGCATACGGCCAATCCAAAGCGCTAAGCCTCTATTTTCCATAATTGCAAATCGCCCTTTTAATACTCGGAGGAACATAAAAGGACTCATTTCCATTCCCTGCGGGGGACCAGTTGAAACCGCGAAATCGCAAATCCCACTACTGTATAAAGATGATTAGTTATGCTTGATAATATAAAATATTCACTTCAGTTAATTATTTGAAAAGAAATGGCATCCAACATCAAATAATAAACTGTACAATTTGGGCGCATAACATTTAAAATTAAACATTAAATTACGAGATGTAATTGGCTGTGTTAAAGCTCCTAAAGAAGACTAGAAATAGACAACCGGAAACGGCCAAATTACTGAATTACTAACTAAAACATTTGGCACTGGGTTTCTGCAAAAATATGTGTCATAGTAGCTGAAACGGCTGTGCGGTGAAATGGTTGCACCATATTTTCGGTATTCGGTTGAACCATTTCTTAAGTGTTTGTTTCCAATACCTGAAAAAATGGTTTAACTGGATACCCCAAAAAATGGTGAAACATTTCACCACACAGCCGTTGCAGCTATACTAGGAACAATCATTGGGGTGAAACCAAGGACCATTTTCAACAATGTACATATTTAACTACAAAACGAATTTTTATTTAGTATGGCTGTTTCAAAAATCACAATTTTTCAAGCAAAGCAACTAATATACCCACGTTGGTGACATAACAATAATCATGATTCTATAATATTGATATTATAACGTTTAGAAATTTTTAACCCTTTTAATTTTAGGTAATATTTGCATATAGAGTTGTTTTATATCTAATACATTGTATAAATATAGATTCTTGCTTTAGAATATTTTCCCAACTTTTTTACTTTTGTATAATTGGATTACAAGCCTATTTTGTAGTAAAGGGTAAGCGTATAGTGAAGCGTATTTTCGGAAGTCGGATCCGATCAGAAATATAAATGACGAAACGTTTTAAAGCTGATGTGCGTGCATAGTGACGGAGACGCCGATTTAGATTGTTCTATGCATAAATAAGCTTACAATAATGTTTTCTATTGATAACTTATTAAAAAGTAAAATAAATATTTTCTTTAACAACGCATTTTCAAGTCCAAACGATGTATTTCATAGTAAGCTCCAAGTGGGATATCCATAAAGCTTACCCATCCTGTATTGATCCTAGTTTGTATTTGCATACATACTCTACGTTTAAATACACTTATTGGTCAGGGTCTGTTCACTGGCGATAATTGGCTGAATGTTGGAAAGCGATGTCAACTCAAAGCATGAACAACCAATGAGAAGCCGATCCCGTAACTGTCATTAGACGCTTCTCCAATCATTGGCGTTGTAGATGTGGTTAGGTGAAGCAATTAAACACAAAAAATATCACGCTTTACTTTTTCTATATTCAATGCAATAATGACAAACAATGAAATAGAAATATTTTTTTTAGTTGTTCATTGTATATTTGAATCTTTTTTTTTTCAGAAACCTCATAAGCCATAAATTTATCAAATCAAGTTATTTATATTATTCAATGGGAATATTTCTTATGATGTCACAATCTTCATACTGCGATTTCATTGGTTGTTTTATTTTCTTTGACAAAGTGTTGAGACAGGCCCATTCATTTATACGTAAACACACATTCTGTGAAAAAATCATGTTAATCCAGGGGTTTGCACAGCTATGGGAAGCAACCAAATATTGCGTTTCGGGGAGAAACCATATAAGTCACAGACCTTGTCGTATTGCTACAAGAAGCCGCGAGACACAGATAATTTTTGGTATTTTTCGAAACCCCAAAAGTCCAACAACTTTAAAATTAATTTTGAATATAAAAATGCTTTTTTATATACTCTTTCAAGTTATAATCTCACTCAAAAGACTGTTGTTAAATTTTTGGTTCAGGGAATGTGCATGCTCATGTATATATTCATCATGCATGTGCATCCTCATGTATATATTCATCAGAAATAAAAAACTATGTCAATTCATGCTGAAACAACTACTAATATTTTTAATAGTATTCATAACAATAAGCAAATGCGGGTAAATTTTACTTAAACCGTATGTTCGCATTACTCAATTCAATAAAAAGCCCATTCATATAACATTACGTAACAAAACTACCGGAAAAAAGTTCCGATAAGAGTGACCAAAAATCTTTTATTATTTTGTAATAGATTTCTTTGATATTATATCTAATACTTCCTACACAATCTCGGTCAGTTAACTTTTTTCTTGTGTGTGTTTTTTCCCACATAGTTTGCGCAATTCATCTTGATTCCAGTGATGGATCTCCAACAAGGCAGAGGTTAAGCCTACCTCTTTTTTCCTTTGACCTCTTCCGATGTGGGATAAGAAAAAAAGGAGGTGGGAAAATAAAATAGGTATATCGGCGATTGTACTAAGAAAAAATGATATATAAAGAAATGGGAGTATTTGATTGTGGGGGAATTTTTGGCTTATATGTGCTAAATAAATAAAATAGATGAATGTGTTGGTATTTGAAGTGGTGAATTTGGGCGACAAGTAATAGCCATTAGATTATTTTGTAATTGTAAAATAAACAATTTATAAACAAACAAAACTAAAAAACAATGGAAAACAATGGAATAAAGAGTGACAATGTAATTTTTCAAAAATGGAATAAATAGTGACAATGTAATTTTAAACAATGGAAAAAATACGAACAATGTAATTTTTGCAGATCGTGAAAGAATTTATTGACATATTAATTATTTTTCTGTTATTCGTTTTAAAACACTACATTTTCTTCTATAGCAATGGTGCAAAATATTAGCTTTGTGACTTTGCATTAGATTTGTAACTTTTATTATGTGTGGTTCTGTAAGATTTGTACTACCAAATTGTTGGACTTAATTGGTTTGTGACTTTTATTGTAACATATTCAGATCAACAAAGAATATAAAAAAGAGGTATATGATGTCCTTTGAAACAAAAAAAAGGAACTTTAAATATATGATGTTTATAACATATGAAGAGTACAGGGGAAAAACCGCTTAATTTCGTAGAAAACTTTCCTCATCAGGCATCTTTGGCGATGATAGCGAGTAATCGATTAAACTGGTGTAAGGAAACCAGTTTCTCAATTTTGTTGTCATCTTCTCTCACTGCAACCCTGAAATTCAGTTCCGCGTTAAGACTGTGTTCATCATCATGTTAAGCTTTAAAAATAAAGTACGATTGATTGAAAATCACGAATTTTTCTTAAACAATTAAGAGAAATTTTAAGATTCGCCAATTAATTGAAAAGTCCTAAACCACGACTTTTCTACCTACCGAGATTAACCAAGGAGACGGCCTTGGATTAGCGCGATGCACGATTCCGACGCTTGGACCAAGCGAAGAAGAAAGAGAGAAACCGGTTTCCTGCCGCCAATGTCCGCCAAGCAGACACAATTACGAAACGACTCCTAATAAATCAAGCGGTTCTTCCCCTGTACTCTTCATATGGTAAAAAGTGGTTTACGGACAGAGTCAACAGACGGACTGGTGGAAAAGATCCACAACGTCAAAACTCTGTTTTCTACTTTTTTTTAATGAAATAAAAGAAAAGAAGACAGAAAATAGAAATATAGGGAAAAAACAAAAGTAGGGGCCAAAAATAAAAAATAAAAGGGGGTTACCTGTTTTCCCCGCCCCGCTCTCCCCCGTGATGATGACACTCTGGTCGATGTTCCTGTCCTTCATTGAACGGAAGCTGGCGTCAGCGGCGGCGTAGCTGGAAAAATACACTAAAGTATAGTTGATTCAAATTCGGATAATTCTTTAGTCTGTTTCAGACAAAACTATTCCGGTGATTTTTGCTGAACTCAGAATTTTTGCTGAACTTAGAGTGTCGTATCATCATATTGCAAATGCTTGGTCAATTGGACCTTTCACACATGATGGGGAAAATATCGTGGATACAGAAAAATAAACGAGTCAACACTCTTCAAACAAACGAGTGGTTTTAACTCAGTCTGAGTTAATTTCTACTCCTTTCCAGGTGCCGAAAATGCACTTCCCCTATAGGAGTGGATTTCACTCTTTTTGCGGAGTGGGTAAAAGAAATAAAAGAAAACAATCTACGTCCTACACTTTTAGAACGATCGGTTTTAACTCAGTCTGAGTTAATTTCCACTCCTTTCCGGTGTCGAAAATGCACTTCCCTTATAGGAGTGGATTTCACTCTTTTGTTTTAAGAGTGAAGGTACTAACCAAAATAAGTGAGTTAACTGTCTTAAATGAGTCAAATTACTAGACAATCTTGTCAGGCTACTCCTTAGAAAAGTCAATATGTAGTACTACAAAAATCCCTTTTTCTCCAAGACGTATCCATGATAACTCAAACTTTAAGGAGTTTGGAACTCGGGAAACTCTCAAGTTTTAGATTTGGTAAGTATGGTTATGTTATACAACAAATCCCTTATTCTGCGCAATACTACTCCGTTGATAAGTCAAATTTAATAGCTAATTTAACCAAAAGTTTTGGATTTGGAAGTCTGGTATGGTTTTATGAACGATATTTGCTGAAGCAGAGGCAATACTAACGCTATCCTGTTTTGCCAATGTACACTCTTAAAACAAAATAGTGAAATCCACTCCTATAGGGGAAGTGCATTTTCGGCACCGGAAACGATGGAAATTAACTCAGATTGAGTTAAAACCGCTCGTTTTAAGAGTGTAGGACGTAGATTGTTTTCTTTTATTTCTTTTACCCACTCCGCAAAAAGAGTGAAATCCACTCCTATAGGGGAAGTTCATTTTGGAAATTAACTCAGACTGAGTTAAAACCGCTCGTTTGTTTTAAGAGTGTACATCAACAATTGTATCATTCATGTAAAATAAATTCTCATTCATATGTTGTAAAGGCAATCTAATTCAATTAAGATTTCCACTATTTGAAAGAAGTTGTCGTTGCTAAACAGCAAGTGCGATAGTTTTCCCGTTGAGAGTGAAAGCTAAAATGGACTTGCATCACTACTCGGGGTCATGCGGCACCGTATAAGTACGGCAAGAAATTAACCGGTACTCTTGTGTGTGAAACTGGCTTAAGAATGTGAGTCTTGAATAATTAAAAGGTAAAACTTACTGTTTTTTACTCTTATTTACCATAACATAAAAACATTTTTCTTTAAAATGAAAATATTTTATGAACAAGTTTAGTTTTAAAAGATATGTATAGTTCCAAAAAAAGAAAGTTTTTGCATTCTTTCTGGTCATAATTTCTCATTTGAAAGTAATTTCTCGGTTTTCCCTTCTTGGTTACAATTTTTTCCCAAAAAATTAATATACGTTCTAATTTAATTATTAATACATTTAAGATTCAATGATAGTGTCGCATAAAAAATATTTCGTACTTTAAATTTTACTTTCGTTTTTCTAACATATTTTCCTGTTTAAATAGTAATATACATTTTCAATGATCTTATTTCTAAATTAATATGCTTCATTATAACTTTAATGTTTGAAATTCAACTTTTAAGGAAAGTAATAAATTTGAAGGCTTGAATACTTTTTTTTAACTTTTAAATAAAATTCCTATTTGAATGTGATTTGATTTTTAGAAGCGCATTTGTAAAAGGGGGTTCACTTTACATGTTTGTTAGAAGTAATACTCTATTTGGTTCTCGACATTTATTGTGAGGGACATTAATATCGGGGAGTTACTACAGTAGAACTTCAATTATCCGAAGCCGATTGAGATCTAACTACATTCGGATAATCAGAAATTCAGATAATTGGAGGGAAATAGGGAAAAAATGTATAATTTCATCAATTACTTAATGTATTATTGGGCTATTAGATCATGTAGTTCTAGTTTCAGCTGTCGTCAATCAAAACCAAAGTGCCGTTTGGCAGTTTGAGTTATAGCCTTTTGTTATAATTTTTTTATTCTATTTATGTTGGAACGTTTTTTTTTCGAAGCCATATTGAATGATAGGTATTGAAAGTTTACTGCTTTATATAATCAAAAGAAAATTTGCATGAATAATCGATGAGTACATAAAATAAAAGCAGTTACAGTTGGTACAAAAGTCTTTGTTCGACATATAAACTTTTGTATATGGCTTATTTGTTACTGTGTGTCTCTATTGGATGTCATTCCTAGTACATTTTTGGGTGGATCCAAAAAATTACAAGACAAGATATCCAACAGAGACTAACAGTAACAGATAGGCTGGGTGTAATTTTTTTTAAAATTCTGATTATCAGGAACGCTTCGGATAATTGATGTTCTACTGTACCTATAAAACATCGTATTTCCTGAAAGGTATGTTTTTATAAGAAGTTTAAGCGAAATATCAAAGTCTGTGCCAAAAATACCAATGAGAATTAAGTTCTCGTATGCATGTTTTTAATCAAAGACAACTTATTGGCACACAATATAATATGGTCAACTTTAAATTTAGTTTCTGCAATTAGATATCTGTAAGTCAAGTATTCGATAAATTTTTTTGATGGAATGCCTATTATTTTTTACTTTTTTAAAAACGAGGTTAAATTAGTTGCACTCAATATCATATAACCTATTCAGTTTCTACCCTAGAGTTACGAAGAAGATGGAGATGCTGTCGGACAAAAACCAATGCCAAAAACGGGTTTGCCAAGTGAAGGCATCGATCGCTCCGTAGTAAGCCCAAACAAACGATCTCGGCAAACTATTTGGCGCGATTCTACATCGGAGTTTGCATAGATATAGGAAAAGGAGCAGATATGCCTCTAAGGGAAAAGATGAAGGCACTTTTCCACCAGTATCTCATAAGGCAGTTCGCAAGCCAAAACATCCCGCTCGCCCATGGCGGCCATAAACCACCAGATGGCACCATGAGATAAATTCGACTAATAAAAAATATATTTAAATACTAAACTAGTTAAAACTTTTTTGTCAGTTTTGCTAGCTTAAGTTTATCACTGGATAGGTTTTGATAATTTCTTGTAGATATGAGGTATTTATTCAGAAAAGAAGCTTTTTAAAAATACAATTTTTATTGCATGTAACTCTTCGGCAAAAGTAGATTTTTTCCAACCAGTATCCCGTGATGCATTGCGAAAACGGCGAAAAGCGGCTTCATCACACAATCGCGGGATTTAAATTGCGTTATACGGGGATTGCGCAATCTGCTACTCTTCCTATATCTATGGGAGTTTGCATTAGTGCATCGACTTTGCGATTTCTCACTCTCTAATAAAAATTATAATTACAACGCATTTTTCTTACTTGTGAAGAGAATCACTACCATCTTGTGTAGATTTAGATCTCTTGCTACAGTCTACAACTGCTCAACATTGAGTGAGTGGTTTATTTGGGCTTACTTGGGTTGCTTGGCGACTTTCTGATGGCTCCACTTTGTTTATTCTTAACTCTATTGTTTCTACTTTCCAATATCGGTATAGTGCATAAAAGGGTTGGTGTGTGAACCGCTATTGTTCTCCTGGGTGAATAAGGTTTCTCAAAACGAGACAGGTTTAGGGCTGAAAACTGGTGGATTAGGGATAGAAAACCAGAAACAGTTGATCTTTAAAACCAGTTTTTGCCATCAGTTACACCAGAAAACATTAGTTCTTAGCATAGATATCATAGTAAAAGTATTAGATCGGCGGATCACGGGACCTCCAATGCTGACGGCGGGATGCGCATGGAGACCAGAATTTTAGGGCAAAAATGTCAATGTTGCCACCACTTTAAAGAGAAAAATGCTACGGCGTTATCGAAAAAATACCATCTAATTCTAAAATTACAACAAAATATTATAAAAATACTAGCTACATTTTGGAACCTGTTTAGTGATTATAAAAAATTATAGTAAAATTATAAAAAATTAAATGGTATTTTTTAGATAACGCTTTAGTATTTTTCTCCTTAAAGTGGTGCCAACACTGACATTTTTGCCCTTAAATTCTGGTCTCCATGCGCGTCCCGTCGTTAGCATTGGAGATCACGTGATCCGCCGATCTAATGCTTTTACTATGATATCTATGGTTTTTAGGATGAAATCCTATTAGGCTGAAATCCTATAAAAACTTCTTTTTTTTTCTTTCTAAAAACCTAACATCCTTTAAAAGTGGTTGGGCTTCACAACTACATTTAAAGGATATTCGTTTCTTGATAAACTGGCTATGGTAATAGCAGTTAACAGCAACTGCGATTGCAAGAGCATTCATATTTTGATAATGTTCCACAATGGGTTAAACTGCGCATGCCTGGCGCAGTCACCATTGTGGACAACAGTATAGCAGCAGACCGACGACTTAATTGACCAGCACCCTCTAACGAGTGTATCGTTTCCTGGAACCAGTTTTTGAGTACGCTTGTAGCACTATGCCTTACAGCTACTATAATATCGGTAAAGTATTTGTACTATATCTTTTGTTGTCCTGCGTATGCTCAGTATCATTTATTTTAATCAAAGAAAACTTTTACTGAAGGGCGAAAATTCTCCAACCCATCCTTCAACTCAACCATATCTTCAATGCAAAAGTTGGATGTATGTGTGGCGGCCAGCACAAATACCCAATACTAGCCCTCGAGTCATTACTTCGTCGCAGACGGTTCAGTATTAGGTTCGCACGAAAGAGGTTCCTGGATCGAAACCGGGCTCGGTCTATACCTCTTCATATGTAATCTGCTAAGGAATTTGGGGCTGAAAAAAGTACCTTAACCCCCACTCAGTCCCAGTGATGCCATTTGGAATCATCTTGTTTCTGATCATAATTTTAAAAAAAATAATAATAGGGCTGACATCTATTGGGATTAATAAAAAATATTTTCTAATAGAAAAAGTTTGAAGAATCGAATGATGTGCTTTTTGATATCATAAATCGCTATAGACGATCAGAAAAAAATTCTGAAATGATGATGCCAAATTGTCATTGGGACTGAAAGGGTTAAACGTCGTCAACTCCTCACGACCTTGTTGATCCGTGTGATGAGCATTCATGTGATATTCACTTTAGTAGTACACTTTTATCTACATGTGTGTGACCAAGTTTAGATACAGTTTCTAAAATAAGTACAGACTTGTTTTGTTGCCTAGTGATACTCACATGTGGGGCGGCAGGTCGAACATGCAGCAGCGCTGGTAGGCCTGGATCACCTCCGTCGTGTAGAGGGCCAACTTCTTGTACGGGTTCACGCTCACCACCACGTTGCCCAGGTACGTCTGAAACACACCATCATTAGCGTTTCCGGGTGCCTATTTCTAGCCTCCTTTAGGAGCTTTAACACAGCCAATTACGCCTCGTAATTTGGAGCCCTGGTCAAGTGACGAGGTCGGCACCTGAGCGGACACCCAACGGAAACGAGCGACATCGTACGCTAACGCCGTCGGGACTTTGGACTCCACAGATTTAACGAGCACGTCTGTCCCAGTGTACTCGGGACCATCCGTGATAAATTGAGGATTTTCCTACTATTTCCAGCACAGATGTAACAATTTTCGGAAAAATAAATATTTTATTCGAAATTCAAGCCAAATATCTACGTCTTTGCAAACATCAAAGTTCTATAACAGACTTTTGCGGTTATTTGTAATATTTTGCAATGTACTTCAAATGTTTAAAGTGAAATATAAACCTTCCTATTTGCGTGCAACAAAAACCAAACAGTTGCAGCTGAACTCGCGTGTCATTTTTGGGATACATAAAATATATCATAGTGCAGCAGTTTAAAAAGTTTTACAGATTTTAACTTTGAGTGAGTTACTATTTATAAAAGAATGATATATTAAATACTAGTTAAATATGGAGTCATTTCATATTCCATACTAGTTAAATATGAAGTCATTTCTAGGAGGTTAGTAGAATGATTTCATTTCATGATATACAGTAGTAGTTTTGAATCAGGCCTTGTGCCATCGAAAACTGAATTTTAGAACAAAATCTATAAATCAATTGCTATAATTAGTAGAACTATTTTATATTACACTCATGCCAGTTTGATTCCCAAAACTTCGTTACAATTTACCTAGAAAACTTAAAATATAGTAAATCATTATTAAATTAGTATTATAAACACATACAGTCCCTGGACAAATAATTCGACGCACTGCAAGATTTCATGTATCAATCAATGATGAACAAAATACCTTTAGAAGGACATTTGTGTTCCTAAACTTAAGCTATTGAATAGAAAATACTATCTGCTATACATAATACATATATCGACATTTTTTTAATGATATGGCATTCTTTGGTATGTTTTCATCATTACTAAAAAATAAATACAGCGCGTCTAATAATTTGTCCAGGGACTGTACGCTATGTTTATAAATAGAGTATGGAATTTTATCGTTCGCCTCAAAAAATAAAACAAAAAATATGGAACCTGTTAGAACTTTTTTTTATTTATCTACACTTACTATTTTTTAGTTTTGTTTAAAAATAACAATAACATTATAAGCAAACAATCAAATAAATGTTATAAGAAACTACCCCTGAGTGTTGTTTTTTGCCATGAAATGTCTTATAATAAGGAAACAACATATACAGCGACTAAAAATAATTTAACAATTCTTCATCGATTGAGAAACGCTAAGTCAAACACAACAAAAATAAAAAATATATACTATCTTACAACTTTTTTTTAATTTAACTACATTTTTTTTTATAATTCCTCTACATTGTTTGATAAGTTGTGAAAAAATTTAATTTGAATACAACTAACAATAAATTTAAATTAAATTTATTAAAAAAATATCCCTTACGGTTTTTTTTATTGCTTAAAAAGTATTATGATAAAGAAACAACCTCCACAGAAAATAAATGTGTTTTTAACGAAAATATTCTTTGAAACTTCAATTCAATTAACACACCACAAACATATTTTTAATTATTTGCAAGATACTATGAAAGCATATTTCAACAAATAAAATTGCGAATTCTGCATATTTAAAGAAGAATATTTTCACTTTTTTTTATAACGTTGAGTAAACTTGTAACAAAAATATTAAACAAAAATAAAAATGCTTCCTTCTTCTTTATTTCAACAAATAAAATTGCGAATTCTGCATATTTAAAGAAGAATATTTTCACTTTTTTTTATAACGTTGAGTAAACTTGTAACAAAAATATTAAACAAAAATAAAAATGCTTCCTTTTTAAAGATGCTATTAAGAGTTTTCTTTTCAAAAAAGAGATAGTTAACTCGGATATTTGCTTCCCTCTACATAAATACGCATTAAAAAATTGCAGCACTAAATTCGGAATCAACAGTATAAAACCAAACTATTATAACCAAATAAAAAGAAAAAACTCAATTAAAACAGTGAATTAAAAATAAAAATAATATATTTTAAGATTAAAAAGTGTTCATTAGCATACACAATAAAAATACTGCAAACCATATTTAACAATATGAAACATTACATAAATAACATACAATATATAATATTATAATATATATATATATTATATATATATATATATATTATATATATATATATATATATTATTATATATATATTAATATATATATAATATATATATATATATATATATATAATTATATATATATATATATATATATTATATATATATATATATATATATATATTATATATATATATATATATATATATATATATATATATAATATATATATATATATATATATATATATATATATATATATATATATATATATATATATATATATATATATATATAATATATATATATATATATATATATATATATATATATATATATATATATATATATATATATATATATATATATATATATAATATATTATATATATATAATATATATTTATATATATATATATATATATTATCCAGTGCTTGGAAACTTTTAATGTTGATCGTAAAGACCAACTTCATATCGATTTCCACTTTATCGATACTCTGTCTGAATCGTTATTTTTTTTTAAGATTCCCGTACGGGATCTGATAAAATCATAGATATCCTAGTTAAAGTATTAGATTGGCAGATCACGTGACCTTCAATGCTAACGACGGGACGCGCATGGAGACTAGAATAAGAAGGCAATGGGGCCAGTGTTGCCACCAGTTTTAGGAGAAAACACTACGAAAAAATACCATTTAATTCTAAAATTGAAAAAAAACATACCATAAAAATACTAGCAAAGCGTTTCACGTTTTTTTTTTTTAAGTGACTAAAAAGATTCCAAAATGCAGATAAATATTTTATGGTATTAATTTGTAATTTTAGAATTAAATAAACGGTCTGTGCACTGTTTTTCGTAATGTTTTTCTCCTAAAACTGGTGGCAACACTGGCCCCATTGCCCTCTTATTCTGGTCTCCATGCACATTCCGTCGTTAGAATTGGAGGTCACGTGATCTGCCAATCTAATACTTTAACTAGAATATCTATGGATAGAATCGAGACTTTGAGTTCAATTTTAAGGTTAAAAGAAATCACCAATGATATCAGTTTTTGCTTTTTTTTAAAGAGATAATTAAAGAGATCAGTGGAAGAACGTGCTAAGTGACAAAAATGTGAAAACGAGAAAATGGACTTTAAAGTTTTTCTGCTTGCGATTAGGTAAGCTATAAACAGCAGCTAAAAAAGGTAAAAAAACATACTAAACCTAAAGTTTACGAAAAGGGGGAAGCTTGTTATCTTTTAAAAGAGGGAATGACATGTTCACTAACACAAAAATATCAATTTTTCAAAACTATCACATAGCACGTTCTTCCACTAAGCTCGTGTGAACTTTTAAAAGGGAAAAACTTTGTTTTATTTCGAGAAAAAGAAGATATTGATTTCAATGTAAGTCTTTAATTTTGATCATCTCAAGTTATGATGTGGGTAATGAAAACTTCTGACCTACTCTAGTTGCACACAATATCGCATGATGTAATATCGGTGTATTTCCGATATCAGCTTGATATTGCACTATTACGTTGACATCAAGAAGTGATCGAATGATGTCTCGATAACTAGGGTTATATAATAAGCAAACTATATTTTTAAACCTATTTTCTAAGCTAAAAATCCCACATTTATCTTACTTATTTAAATTCGCGATAGTTTATAATAATATATATTAATAATAATAAATATGTAAATAACAAATAAATACTTAAAAAAACTTCAGATCAGTTTTAGTAGTACGAAAATCTGAACAAACTTTATTGGGTAAAACTTTTGACAATTTTTTTCTGTTCTCTTAAACTAAAAATGACATTCAACTTTAAATATTGCATAATATTTTATATTAAATCCCTTTAGCGTTAATTATAAGTAACATTTTAAACAATGTCACACTTCCAAACAACAGAAACCAAGCTTTTCAAAATTTGTAATATTTATTTAAAATTGAAGTTTAAAATATTCAAGTACTATAGATATTTTATCGTGGAATAAAATATATTCACGCCTAAGATGAATAATAATTTTATTTTTGATAACCATATTTTATTAAACAAAATAGTGAAAACACTTGCAATTCTAACATAATATTTTATTAAAAAAAACCTTAGGCATCTATAAGATACATTATCAGAATACTCCAAATTAATTTTTATTCTTATAAGTCCTTGATTTACTAAGAAAATACAAAAACAGCAAGATTAGAAATATCAATGTCTTGGGTGAAAAAATACTTCTCTAACAATTGAACGGTGAAAGAACTCAGTGTTAATTGATTTAACAGAACATCAAATTACAATAAAAAAACCAAGAAATTAAAGCAAATAAAACTAGAAAGGAGAGAATCAAATACTCATTCGTAGAATAAAAAAAAATATGTTCGTTAAATATCCAAAGAAGAATTTTGTCTGGCGATACATTTTACTTTCCGCTCAAATGTAAATTTCCGAATTCTGTCTTTTATCTTAAGTAAACACATTTTTATTGAAAAAATTGTCGTTTTCAACTTCGAATTCCTTTCGTTTTGTTTGACAAAGCGGTATCTAAAGTTGTATCTAAAGTAATCAACGTATAGAATAGAGTTGCTGGATATTAGCTCTACTACGGTACACAGAGTTGTGGACAACTTTTGCAATGCGGCAACTATTATTCTGATGAACGCATGGAGGATTGTTATCGGATTTCAGTGTTATGAATTTGCAATATATTACCTTGTAAGGTAAAAAGAAAAATTCGCCGAATAGCCCAAACTACTAGTTACTATGCAAGTATTAATATAAATGAATATTTATTTATTATAGTATGTATCTAAAAATGAATTTTTTTATCGCTGAAAAAAAAAACAATTGTAAATTTTTTTATCCACAGAACGTCGTATAGCTTCTAAAACTGAGATAACAAATTACAATTAAAAATAGAATGCAGTGAGCACATTGTATTCTTTAAGTTTAAAGTAAATTTTATTTCAATTTACTTTCTGAAGCCACTTTCATGGTTAATTTATGGTTATTATTAATTAGTTCGTAAAAAATGTTCTATTCTTTAATTAATTTATAACAAAATATTTTCTTTCGTACATTGACAGTGAAGTGCGTTTTCATTTTGTACCAATGGGCTTGTTTCATGAGGGATCTGGCAACAGCTCCACGGTCTTGTTTTCATTTTTCTCGAATTACTTTTGCCTTGGTATTCCAAATTGAGTTTTCTAAGAATATTTTAGTTGTTATTTTTTTAAATTTCAACTTCTTTCAATGCAAGTTTTCCTTGATAAATGATTAAAACAACCTACAGCACGGCAAGAAGTTGTAATTTAAAAAAATAACACCTAAAATAACTTATTCTTAGAAAACTCAATTTCGAATATCAACAAAAGTAATTCGAGAAAAATGAAAACAAGACCGTAGAGCTGTTGCCAGATCCCACGTGAAACAAGCCCATTTATGGCTTATCAAACGTTTTAAATATTCAACTACTGTTAAACTTTTTTTTTTCATTAGGCCCAACAAATGTTTTTATCTTTAAATGCATTTGCACTAATTATTTTTAAAGTCCGGCAAACATGGAGGGACTCGGTCCCTTGACCCTGACCGGAAGTGTTTTTTTCTTCGCTGGATTGGTGCCCTGTAGTAGCGTGTCATGTAAGCTCCACCCGCTACATTAGTTAGACCAATCAAGAAGGAGAAAAAAATACTTCCGGTCTGGTTCAAGAGACCAAGTCCCTACATGTATGGTATGCTCAGATTAACATAAATGTCATTTACATTTAATTCATGCCAACAAATTCCCGTTACGTTTCTTTACGCTTTTTTGATTTTGTTCACTTCTATTTGCTTTTTTTTTGTCACATTGGAATGCTAGTTCGTTGCCATTATTTCTGTTCTGCTTTTTATTACAAAAAAAGAGAATGTCGTCTGCGTATTGGAACGGACATTTAATGGAACGCTATTTTTTAGTTTTAAAGAATGTTTTTAACTTAACCTGGAAACGGAATATATTTTGAATAAGCTTGAATAGAGGGAATGTTCAAGGGAATGGTCTTGATAATTTAAATGGTTTGCTAAGATTGCAAAAACGTGATCTGTCTAATTCAGTGGTCAAAAATGTCACATCTTAATTTGTTTATTATGTACTTCATAATTATAAAATATTATAACTCCTATAATAGAATATTTTAAGATTTTAAAAGTATAACTTATTTTAAACAATTGTCTCTCTGAACTTTATTTTACATTTTAGATACAAAATTCTCTAATTTTCTTTTTTTTTATTTATTCATAAAGTTTAAAATGTGAATCAAATCGCACCGTACGCGGAAAAGAGACCTATCGCGAAAAATACCATTCTTCAGGAGAGCCGTTTAAAGTTTTAGTAAAATTTCAATTTATCACAAAATCGTTCCAAATGAACCTAGATCAAAAATATTTGGCATGGATATCCGTTTTATGAGTATCAAAAGGTATGCATAGTCATTTTTTACTTTAAATTTGCCTTTGCTGAGATATTTTCAGATAGGTCTTTCTTTTGCGTACAAATTTGAACGATTTTTCACACTTCACAGGTAACATTTATTTAGTTCTGCTACTTTAAGTAATTGGGTTCTTTCTAAACTACACTTTTTATCGAGGGAATTTATTATAAAAGCTCTTTTATGCTGAAGAATCATTTTCACGAATAAGTGAACGCTTGTAAAAATTCTAATTTATCTTTTGAGCCAAGTTAAATAAATTAATGGTCTGAACCACTGACAGCTTATAAGTAGATTATTTTTAGTACATTGGCAAAAAAGTAACTTGTTTTTGCAATCGTAGTTTTTGAGTTATTGATATTTAAAAAGTCGAAAGTTTGTTAAATTGAACCGTGAATGAATTGAAATAGCGATTCATCTTTGTTCCTTTCTCAACTTTTTTTCATACCACTAGATTGTCGGTCTCATATGTTCAAGTCGTTGTGGAAAAACTCGCCAACTCTTCGCGATCACGTGCTTAATAAAATCTTACCCCAGCACGTGACCATGAGGGGATGCCTTTAGGTTTGCCAATGCGCAGTCCATTCTATTTTATGCATATATATCATAGTTAAAGTATTAGATTGGCAGATCACGTGACCTCCAATGCTAACGACGGGACGCGCATGGACACCAAAATAAGAGGGCAAAATGGCCAGTGTTGCCACCACTTTAAGGTGAAAAATGCTACGGCATCATCAGAAAAATACCATTTAATTCTAAAATTACTCAAAAAAAAATACTATAAAAGCATTTCAAGTCACTAAAAAGATTTCAAAATGCAGCTAGTATTATTGCTATATTTTTTTTGTAATTTTAGAATAATTCTAAAATAAATTCTAAAATTAAAAAAAAAATCTTAAAAATACTAGGTGCATTTTGGAATCTTTTTAGTGACTTGAAATGCTTTTCTAGTATTTTTTTTTTTTTTGGTAATTTTAGAATTAAATGGTATTTTTCCGATGATGCCGTAGCATTTGTCTCCTAAAAGTGGTGGCAACACTGGCCATTTTGCCCTCTTATTTTGGTCTCAATATGCGTCCCATCGTTAGCATTGGAGGTCACGTGATCTGCCAATTTAATACTTTAACTATGATATCTATGATTTTATGTTGGTTGGTTTTAGCTTCCACACTACGTTTATAACGTAAAAAGTGGAAGGTTTTATAATCGTTCAGTCCGTCTGTCTGTCCGTCCGTCCGTCTGTCTGTCCGTCTGTCTGTCACCCACTTTCACAGAAAGAACCACAATCCACAGACAAGTGGGATACGTCATTTTAAAGCAAAAATCAGATTAGGCTACATTCCAAATTCATTAAAAAATTTAAATTAGAAGTTTATTTAAAATTTAAATAACTAAATTTTTTTTATCTACATTGAAATAACATGCAAATTCTATTTTATTCATATTTTCACTGTTGTCATCCACAAGTCCCACAGACAAGTGGGATACGTCATTTTGAAGCAAAAATCAGATTAGGCTACATGCCAAATTTCATTAAAAATTTAAACTAGAAGCTTATTTAAATTTAAATAACTAAAATTTAATCTACATTGAAATAACATGCAAATTCCATTTTTATTCAATATTTTCACTGTTGCCATTCGTTAAACGTACGAGAAACTTTTGTTAAAATAAAATAAACACACTTGAAAAAATATTTATTTATGTGATATAATTCGGTTTGGATTGTTGTATTATCACAATAGAGTTCTTTAATGGTTCTATATATATGTATGTAGAAAGATGCATAGAGAATTCTAACTTAACATAAAAAAATATGCTAAGTTTCGCTTTTATTTTTAAAGCATCATTGTACAAATTATAAATTTTTTGAACTGTAAATTAATTTAACAAATTATAAATAAGTGAATTTTCGAAAGAAATGTAAATGGGAAATTGTGGCGACAAAAATATTTATTAAAAAGATTACATCATTATTCTTCGAACTACAAACAATTTAGCAAACGATAAATCTAATTATTAAATCTGAGAAGAAGATTAATGAAAATAGTTAATTTTGGCGTTTAAAAGTTTGAATTACAAATAGCTAAAGGCCCTGTTTTATTAGAATTAAATCACATTTGCCATTCGCAACAATCGCTCGAGAAACTTTAATTCTTTTAGACAATAAATTAAAATAAATTTATTTTTGCAACATCGATCAGTTTGAAATGACGTCAATATATTTCACTACGGAATCCTTGTATGGTGATATGAAATGTTTTCATTCTATTTAAAGCGAGGAATATGACATATTTATTCTTAAATATAAATAATTTTTGCAAACGATAAGTAATAATTATTGAATTTTCGAAATAAAATAAATGAAACTAGCCAAATTTAGCTTGTAAATGTTAAATATAGAATTAATGTTGTGTTTGGCGCGTTTTTTCTGTAAACACAATATGTGGAAGCGAGTTAAGTGACAGATTCTGTTACAAACCTACTTGTTTAGACATATATTTTCAGGCTTGTTTGTGTGCTTGGTCACAGAGACCCGCTTATAAACCATCGTCAAGAAGGACGGACACGACATACACACACATATATGACAAATGCTGCCATCTATCGCCACCTCCACAATTTAGACATGTCCCTGAAATATGATTTTATGTCTCTGATAGGAAGCCATTTTTATTAGATTTTAATCACCATTGCCATTCGCAACAATCGCTTGAGAAACTTTAATTCTTTTTGACAATAAATTAAAATAAATTTATTTTTGCGACATCGATCAATTTGAAATGACGTCAAATATATTTCACTACGAGATTCTTTGATGCTGATATAAAATATTTTCATTCTATTTAAAAGAGGGGAATATTACATATTTATTCTTTGAAATATAAATTAATTTTTGCAAACGCTAAGTAATAATTATTGAATTTTCGAAATAAATAAAAGAAACTAGCCAAATTTAGCATGTAAATGTTTAATATAGAATTATTGCTGTGTTTGTCGCCTTTTTACCTGTTAAATATAACTGTTGTGTGGAAGCGAGTTAAGTGACAGATTCTGTTACAATACTACTTGTTTCTACTCTAGGAGAGACTAACCTCCATTTACGACCGTTTATTTGGGAAACGGGAGGATGGTGGCTCTTAGAGGTTCCACTGTACAATGTTCTGGACACTGCATACTATGTTGCTTTACATTCATTGAAAGCTCTCCTAGAGGTCTCTTAATTTTGTACGAAAAATGTGCAATTTTAACGTACAGGTTTTTTTTAAGGGGGACCCTCCAATGAAGCCTATGTTAAAATGACCTTTTTTATGTACCTTTTTCTCCGAATCTATTTCATACTTTTCAATGAATTTTTTACCACTTGTTAAATGGATGTTTAACTATACTTTAACGGAGGCATTTTCAAAAATTTTGTTTAGTTTTTAATTATAATTTTTTAAGTGAAACTATATATTTTTTTTTACCTAAAAAAACATCAATATTAAAAAGAAAAGACAGTGAGATATTTATAGTCAAATCCCTCCAGTGGTTTTTAGAAACGAATTTCTTAAATACGTATAAAAAATTTCAGGCTGATACTTACAGTAGATTTTGAGAAAAAGGTACATGAACTTTGAAAAAGTAAGTTTTGAGATATAACCGTTTAAAGTAAAGAATAGTGGTCTTACCTATAAAACATGATTGGATTTTACCTAAACAACGTTTGTTTTAAAAAAAATATTAAAAATACTTCCAGTATTCGAAGCTTTTATGTAAGATATCGTTGAAAAGTTAAAATTTCATATTTTTAGAAACACTAAAAACATTGAAATGTCATTTTTGAAAATTTTTGGGAGTCTGATCCCCCTTAAAGAGAATAAACTAAATTTTATTTTCCACGATCACCTCCAACTACAAGCAAGAATACAAAAAACAGCACTACCCTAAAAATGGTAAACCCTCCACCCCGGGTTCGAACCACAGATTTCTAGATCACCAGTCCAATGACCTTCCAAAAAGCTACATCAAGAGGAATTGCCACAAACATTTCAAATGCATGTACTCTAATAGTCTAGTATTCTTCACGAGGTTAAAAACAAAAAAAAAAGCTTAATTTTACAGAAAAAATATGTTAAGAAAATAACAATATTTTTCTGTAAATATATGAGTTTTCTCTGTAAAATTAAAAAAATTTTACAGTAAAAAGACCAGTGGACGGAATTCCCCAAGATTTCTATACCCTATTTTCTATTTTATTTCTTTTGAATTAAAATTAAAAGTAAAGTAGTCGTAGAAAAAAAAAACTTTAGAACAATTTACAAAGTAAAACTTAAATTGCAAAACCAATAAAATATAGTTGCTGTTATAAAAAGCTTTATTTTTTTCCTTTGCCACTAAAATTGCGTTTGCATTTGATTACTCCGAATTGCAACTACAGTTTTTTTTTTTTTCAAAAGCAATTACTTTACCAAATCAAATTAAATTGGAACGAGATACAATAGAAACCTTTTAAACTTTAAAACTGTGAATTAGAGTCTTCGAGTCTTTGAATAAAATCTGAAAGTAAATGTTTTCTGCTATTATTTGAAAAGATTTTTTTTTTTCGCACTTTTTCTCGAGGGTTAGAAAAATACGAAATAATTAAATATTTTAACGTTAAGTGAATATGTAATAAAATAAATGGAATAATTTGTTTCCTCGTTTGATGATAAACTGATATTAACATCCTTTCTTAAGATACAAGCTAAACTGTTAATTTAGAGTGTTTATACTGTTAAGGGGACGCGGTACCCAAAAAATTAAATCCAGTATTTTTATCGCTAGCATTCAAATTGAAATATTTTTACAAAGAACTAACATTCAATAAACATATACGAAAAAATTATTAATATTGAAACGTAAGTTTTTCAAAAAAATTTAAAATTTAAAAATTTTAACGTTATTTCAAAATGCTACTCCTCCTTCAATTTAGAGAATTTTTTAATGGAATTTTTTTAAATGTTCCCACAACATCTATTAATAAAAGTTGGTATGGATATTGAGTTGTCAGTTAAACAAAAATAGTTATGTAGCTTTATGTATAAAAATGGCCAAAACATAAGATTTTTTCTAAATTTTCAACTTCATCATTTTTTTTTTTAAATCTTATCACACTAGACCTTATCCCATACCAACTTTTGTTAAACGCATATGTTTCAACACAGGAAAAAAAATTGGAGCTCTACATTAATTTATTTAAAAGCCTTATTGTTTTAACTTTTCACAATCTGAAAAAATTAAAAATTTAAAAATTCAACATAAAATTTCAAAAACGATTTTACCAAACCACTATATCATTTTCTATAAACCTCCACCATTATAAAGGATACCTTCTTTTTTGCAATATCCTTAACTCACAGCATTCGAGCATGTTTAATTATTTTCTGGGCAGCCCTAAATTTTGGGTAATGCGTCCCCTTAATTAAACGATTATGTAAGACATCTGTAATTGACAAAGTTTTCATATTATTTCTTGAGAATATGCCAATAAACTAAAGTTAAATTGCGTAGTCAGGTGAGAAGTATAGAATACTAAGCAAAACATAATTTATACAACACCTAACAAATGCATACACTGGAAGAAAAAAATTGTTTTACAGAAAAATACATATATTTGCTTAAAAATACTGTTACTCTCTAAAAAACAGCTTTTTTTCTGTAAATTGTGCCTTTTAAAGTAAAACACTTATGTTTTTAACCGTGTAGTGTGCTGAAATAGCTCAATAGGAACCGTCCATTGAGCTAGAAGGAAAGTGGAGTGAGGTGTGTGATTCACAGAACAGGGCAGCAAACGAGCTGGTCCAATAACGAAACACGGAAGAATGCACAGCACTGCAGCAGAAGCGACCCGGGCAGAAAACTTAAAAACTTGATTATTTTGCTATTGATGGGTTCGTCTTTGCTGGTTCTTAGTTGGTGATCCACATGGTTATTTCTTAAAAAAGATGGAATTTAAAATTAAAGCAAGTTAATTCTTACGAACTAAAATTAAAATACATTTAGGAACCCAAGTCAATATGATAGAGAAGTCTCATGCAAGCATTGCATACAAGTGTAGGGAAAATAGTCCTTTTCTGCCCTGTTCGCTCAAAAAGGGTGTGAGTGAGTGGGTGGAGCTCAATGGACCCGTCAGACTAAAATTTCTTAAGGTCCCTTGTCTGTTCCCTTTGCGTCGGCAGTCTGTTATTACTAGGAAGTACACTGTTAAAAAACAGTATGTAGTTTTTACAGAAAATAACTGTCATCTGGTGCGCCAGAAAAATACCGTAAAATTTACAGAGATAATCTGTTTGTTTTGTACAAATAATTTGTTATTTTAACGCAAAAGCATATTTTTTAAAGACGAATTGTGAAGAAAAATAATGAAAGTTTACTCAAAAGTCTTATTATGACATCCGACAGAAACTAGCGAACTCGCATTCCAAATTTGAAGTCAGCAGATTTGTAGTACAAGCTGTAGAGTGGTTTCAGACAGATGGAGCAATGTTTAAAAACAGGGTTTCTTTTTTACAATCAGCACTCTCCAAACGGGGTAGAAAACAAAAAATCTCCAAATCGAATCTTCAACCCCCATCGCAATACCTTTATTACCTTATATTTTATATTGGGAAATTAAAAGTAATTAGGTTTTTTTCACAATTAAAAATAAAATAATAAACTAGATGAAGCTAATACTTTCAAAATTAAAAAATTATATGTGTAACAATTTTTGAAAGTCTGTCTGCCTCATTAGCCCAAGTTAGCGGGTTCGAGCCCCGGCTGAGTCGTCGGATTTTCTGTATGGGAAAATGGTCGGCACGCATGTCATATGATTATGTGGCACGTAAGAGATACCTTGAGTAAACATTTGGCTTGGGTTCTCTCGGCGAAATTAAATCTCGGTATACTTTAACATCCACAGAGAGCTCAGATTCATTGTAATCTGAGCATCAAAATTGGCAGCGAGAGTCGCCTAGATGGTGCCACAAAAAATGGCTCTCAGTTCGGGGGAATATGCCGAGTCTGCAAAGGCTAAGCCGCCAATACTCACAGCCCGTTGGAAAAAAATAGAGTATTTATCCACTAATTTTTTAATTTCGCAATTTTTACCCGACCCCTAATGTTCGTACCTATACCAGGCCATTCTCTCTCTACCCAGCGTGCTTCAAATTAGACTTTGATTAATTGAGCGCCAAAGGAGCGAGCATTGCGCGACCTCCCTTCCTCTCTCTTTCTCTTGTTTACTAACGTGCATTCGGCCTCGGGGGACAGTATAAAAATAAAGAAAGAGTTGAAAATAACGGATATGGTTTTGGGTTGGTGTTAAATTTTGAAGGAGCATAGTTCTTTGGGTTTTTATTGATAAGTTTTCGGCTTTTATCCATAGTTTTAAGTGTATTTTAAATTTTCTTTTCTTCGTTTACTCTTTTTTCCCAATTTAATATCTATTTATTTTATTGGTTTCCTTTGCATGGATATACGTTTTTTTAGCTGTTGATACGCAGTAGACGAACCTTTTTCAAAGCATTAAAGCGATTAATTTTGTTTTACATGAATCATGCTTCTATCATTCGTTCGCTCATTCATTTTCTGGTTAATCCGTACCCAGGCAGGTGAACTTTTTGTAACAGTTGTAAGTTAACCTTGTCCCGCCATTGACTAGGCTTGATTAAAAGTGCTGAAGTACACTGCTCAAAACAATTAGGGGAGCACTTTGCGTACTTTTGTCTACCCTTTCAGTTCCAACGTTTTATTTTTATTCTAAAAATCTAAAATTTGTGAAATAGATTCATTATACATCCAGAATGAAAATGGTAAAAAACAGGGAAAGAAATCTAAATTTTTGAACTAAAATTTAAGGAGAAAAAATTTAAATCATAACTTTTGAATACCTTATAAAAACAATTTTTCAAAACTTTATTTGCTAAAAAAAGTTAAAATCAATTTTTAAACATCTAAGAATGCAAGCTTAAAGAATGTAAGGGTCAATTTATTTCATAAAGTTTTTGGTTGTGAATTTTATTTTACCATGTTTTTCACATATTCATTTAATTAAAACAAACATTATTTAATTCTTCAAAAGACATGATTCTTCCATCTAACGATAAATAAGTAACTTAGTGAGAAAAAAAATCGCAAGCTGATGATTCCAAATGGAATCATTTGGGGTGAAAGGGTTTAAACCATGCATTCCCCTAATTCTTTTGAGCAGTGTATGTTGGAACTATTTTATACAAAAATACTTCTTAAATAATTGTAACAATTTAGTAGAGTATGAGAGTATAAGTTAAGCAATAAATCAAAACTAATTATGTAGTAAAATAATATCAGAAATAAAGACAGAGAACTGGTTGTTTTAGAGAACTATTAGAGTGCTGTGTTACTTCACCTCAAGCATATTTCGTTCTTGCCAAAAAAAAGTTTTTCACCGTTTAATTTATAAGAAATTTTAATTAAAACAATAGTTATAATAAACTCATAATTACCAAAACTGTCAGAGCTTGCTTATTGATACACTGTTAAAAATTTTGTGCTTGGTTTCACCGTGATATTGGTTCCTATTAGCTGAAACGGCTGTGTGGTGAAATGTTTCACCTTTTTTTTTCGGTGTTTGGTTGAACCATTTTTCTGGATTTGGAAACAAAAACCTGAGAAATTGTTCAACCGAATACAAAAATTTGGTTTAACGTTTCACCACACAGCCGTTGCAGCTACTAGGAACCATATTTTTGGTGAAACAAAGTGCATAATCTCAGCTAACAGTGTAGATAGCACACAAAAAAGGCGTATTTTTACCGCTCAAAACCACAAATTCCACTAAATTGACGTAACCTTTAGAAAATGGTAATTTTTTACAAAATCATTTGCAAAACGTACTTTTAAATATTTATTTGTTTGAAAAATGTGTTAATATTGAGAATATATGACATAAAAGAAGCCGACAGAGAGTTTACCTAGTAGTTGAAAGCTTTTTATTCACATCTGAACAGGAACTTTTAAGGTGTTTTCACTTTGAGAGTAAGTTGCGAAGTTACGTACACATGCCGATTGTTATGGCTTGTTTAGTTCAATTGACCAATTAGGTGCGAGAACGGGTGATGAGAAAAGGTGAAAAAGCTTATGGAAAGATATTTGCTAACTAAACAACATGGGAACGACTGAGTGAAGCCACTGGGATGTTGTTGGGATGTTAAAGATATTAATAAGTAATATTAAAGATATGTGAAAAAGGTAATTTGAATTATGAAGTTTAATAGTGATGCCATACATGTCGTATGTGATTATTTGTTTCGAGATGGAAGATAATAAATAGTGTGTGTTGTTGGACTCACGTATATCTGGTCCCTCTTGAATCGCTGAGAGCCTCGTGCATCTTATACATATTATTAATTGTATTGATTATCCTTCATATATGATGTCATACATTTCCAAACGGGTTTCATTGCCTAACAGTATGGTCCCTCTGAATAATGCATATCATTAGTAATAATGCGTAATAATTCGTGCCTGCCACCATTAATGATAGAGTTTGGCGAGAGTTACCTGACAAGACAACTATTTCTTCTGGACATAGTGCCAGACAAACAGGCCCTTTTGGAAATAGACAACTTATTGATCCAGACAAGGACACATGACAGGAACCAATGATGTGACAACTGAGGTTAACATCATGGACGAGTGAAAATGGTTTCAGTAACGTCTTGGAGAAATATCGGTGATGTTTGGCAAAGTTTCACATGTCCTGTCAATCAGTGTATTCCTAAATTAAGTACCAGCTGGATAGTTTTGCAATTATAGCTTATACATATTGATAGGCAATTAGGGCTTTTTGGAAACAGACAACTTACATATCCAGACATACACTCTTAAAACAAACGAGCAGTTTTAACTCAGTCTGAGTTAATTTCCACTCCTTTCCGTGCCGAAAATGCACTTCCCCTATAGGAGTGGATTTCACTCTTTTTGCGGAGTGGGTAAAAGAAAACAATCTACGTCCTACACTTTTAATACGAGCGGTTTTAACTCAGTCTGAGTGAATTTCCACTCTTTTCCGGTGCCGAAAATGCACTTCCCCTATAGGAGTGGATTCCACTCTTTTTGCGGAGTGAGTAAAAGAAATAAAAGATAACAATCTACGTCCTACACTTTTAAAACGAGCGGTTTTAACTCAGTCTGAGTGAATTTCCACTCTTTTACAGGTGCCGAAAATGCATTTCCCCTATAGGAGTGGATTTCACTCTTTTTGCGGAGTGGGTAAAAGAAATAAAAGAAAACAATCTACGTCCTACACTTTTAAAACGAGCGGTTTTAACTCAGTCTGAGTGAATTTCCACTCTTTTCCGGTGCCGAAAATGCACTTCCCCTATAGGAGTGGATTTCACTCTTTTTGCGGAGTGGGTAAAAGAAAAGAATCTACGTCTACACTTTTAAAACGAGCGGTTTTAACCATCTGAGTGATTCCACTCTTCGTGCCGAAATGCACTATCCATATAGGAGTGGATTTCACTGTTTTAAGAGTGTAGACAAATGACAATGAATGTTCCAACTGAGGTGAATGAAGAGCGTGTGCTCACGTATATCTGGTCCCTCTTGAATCGCTGGTGCAGGTTGGCGATGAAGGCGTCTTCGGTGAGGGGGTCAAGGAGGACGGCGTCGCTCGCACCAATCTCTTGGTCCAGGCTCAGCACGCCCACGCTCATCCTCCTTCCTGCTACACTGCCTCACCCCAGAGCCACGAGCCGCTAGAAAAGAGAGAGAGAAAACACAGATTGAGACTCTTGTTATCCCATGGGTATCATAAGGCGCGTTCTCATGCACGCGAATCGGGAGGAATATATCGGGATTTAGGAACAAAAATCCCTCCGTTAGGGAAAATTGGGGATTCGAAATCGTACCCGCATTCTTCCTAGTCATTGTACCGGCATTTATCCGTGATGCATTGCGGTTTTGAGAATAAAAACAAAACAAACATGGCGAACAGGTGGAGAGAGGAAGAAATTCGGAAATTTAACGTGTTTAACTTCCCTCTAATTTTTAATAGAAGGATAGTATTAAGAATTTGCAGCGAAGCCATGTGACGGCTTAAAAAATAAACAAACTCTACAACGTGACTGAAAGTGAACAGGATGTGACTTTAGGCCATACGTCACTTCCGAAGTCCCGGTATATTCTGGGTACTCATGTGAACGGTGTTTTTGGTTTCAGGAATTGAGCCGGCTTTATACCGGTACTTAGTCCGTGCATGTGAACGTGCCTATAGTAAAAGTATTAGATCGGTGGATCACCGTGACCTCCAATGCTAACGACGGGACGCGCATGGTGACCAGAATTTAAGGGCAAAAATGTCAGTGTTGCCACCACTTTAAGGAGAAAAATACTAAGACGTTATCGAAAAAATACCATCTTATTCTAAAATTGCAAAAAAATATCATAAAATACTAGCTGCAATTTGGAATCTTTTTAGTGACTATTGTAAAAAAAAATCTATGTTGTTTAAGACTATATTTTGTAATTTTAGAATTAGATGGTACCTTTTCGATGACGACGTAGTATTTTTCTCCTTAAAGTGGTGGCAACACTAACATTTTTGCCCTTAAATTCTGGTCACCATACACGTCTCGTCGCTAGTATTGGTGGTCCCGTGATCCGCCGATATAACACTCTTACTATGATATCTACATATGTATTATCCACATTTATGCACGAAATAAGGATTTAGTTTTAATTATTTGCCTATTTTTATGTTATCTGTGCAATTCATAATAATAAAATATTAGGATTTGAAATAGTTATTCAACAAGCATGAAAAGTAGGGGAGACCGGGATTAGTTTTCCAATGAAGTTAGTTTTCCACCATGCCTTAACACAAGAAATAAGCCGTTAGGAGGCGCCAAATGGCTGCTTGGTTTATAAAGCAACCCGTGTTATGTCACCCACAAGAATTTTTGCTCAGTTGGTGTTGTAATAGTGTCGTTAGAGCTGTTTTTGTGATTTTTTCAATGTTGAGTGAATTTTCATGCTTGCATTCAAACCTAAATCAAACGTACTTTTTTTAAACGTACAGTTTTATCATTGCGTATACTAAAAGGTAGTTCCTCTTTCTACGTAACTATACATTCGTTTTCAAAATAATTTAAAATTCTACTCTTCAAGGTACTATTAAAGTAAAAATATGACGACGGGGCAAGATTTCCAACACTGCCTTGTAGAAAAGCATGCTCCAACCTTTGTAAATGAATTGAAAAATAATTCAAAATTGTCTGCATAGTAATGAAAAAGGAAGCTGAATGAAGTCGTACTATTCTGAAACCATATATGTCACTCTAAAAACTATCAGGAATGGATGTAGTAGCCCAAAAGCACCCAGAAACTTAAATCTTCCCTATAGATCATAATAATTACACTGTAAAGTAGTAATGAGCCATGTTGCACCCAAAGTTTTGAGTCAATTGACATGTTAAAAATAATAATTATAATAATAAAAAGGGGGGGGGGGGTGAGAAGCAATCACACCAAACTTTAGTCAATAATTTTTTTGTAATTTTAACAATACTTAGACAACCTCTAGAAACGAGCATCAAAGTATAGTTACACAAAAGGGGAAGTTTTATGTAAGTTTAAAAGAATTCAGGTGATATTGACCTTTAATGAATTTGGTTAACATAGCTTGGTATAATAAACTGTTTTTTTTAAATACCTATATTCTGGGTATACTCTTTTGAGCAATTTTATTTTACAATAAATCTGCGTAAAAAATACAAAATATTTTTTAAATGTATTTAATCTTTTTTAAAAAAATAGTTGGAAAACTTTTCCCGTCACTTTTTGGCAGTCTGGGAAAATTTACCCCGCATACGGGGCACGTTTTCCAGCTCAACATGCTTGCATTTAACTACTTGCTGCCAAAAAGTATATTTACTTTTTTGAAGAGTAGTAATGCTAATTTGTAGATAAGAATGTGAGGAAGACAATGACATCTTGTTTACTTCAAAATAAATAAAATTAAAAAAATATACTATCAAAAAGAAGAAAACTAGCCCCGGTCTCCCCTAATACTTTTTAAAACGAGTGAAATAGCAGGTTTTCATTGATAAGTATCTGGTACTACGAAAGGCAAACTTATTTTTAGTTAAAAGTTAAACATTTTAACATGGATTCTGATTCGGGTATTCTAAAACAATTTGAAAGTTTTGATCTTCCAGAAGATGTAGAAATACAACAACCGTATTTCCAATGTAACTGGAGTGCCAAACATAAGCATTAATAACAATAGTGGTTCCTATCAACATATTCTGTAGTAAAAGTTATGCTTGAAATTATGCATCTTATGAAAAGAGTGAAAGAAATTACTTTTTTAACTGCTTTTTTTGTGAAAATATATTTTTTTTCACAGTTTCAAATAAGTATCACTTTTCATAAGCGTATGATATATTATAATGTGAAAGTAGTATTTTTTTCACTCAAATATAAAAATAGTTGAAAAACTTAATGGGGAGGGAACACTTCAATTTGGGTATATACTATTATACTACCGTTAAACCGTTTATTATTTACTCATTATTTTTTATCTTAATCATTAAGTTAAATTAAATTAATTTATGTAACTGAATTTCAATCTATAACCTTGGGATTTGGAGTTTTTTTAAAGCCTGTCCTTCTCCCCACAAAAAAAATTTCTTTTTTGTAAGGGGGATTAATTAAACCATATGGTACCACGCTCTACGTGTATACCTTACACTGTACATTACTAATATTCCGAGAAATCATCCCAATTTCTTAGCCAAAGTTCAGATGTTGCCCCATTTTATAACCATGCTCTAAAAATAGTTTTTAAAAAAAACAGTCCCCATTTCTTGTTTTTTTTTCATGAGAATCAAATCTAAACTACTGCTATAAACAAGTCTTTCATGTTAAAATAAAGGTTACCTCCAAATCATCAGAGTTAAAACAAGCAGGTTTGTAACAAAATCTGTCACTCAGCCCGCTTCCACACAACATTTGTGTTCAACAGGAAAAAGTCGCCAAACACAATATTAATTCTATTATAAACTCTTAAACGCTAAATTTGGCTAGTTTCATTTATTTTATTTCGAAAATTCATAATTTATTTCTTCGAAAATTCATAATTTATTTCTTCAAAAATTATTATCGTTTGCAAACATTAATTTACCTATATTTTAAAAAAATAAATATGTACTATCCCTCTCTTTTTTAAATAAATCCAAAACATTTCATATAAGCAAAATAACAAAGAATCTCTTAGTGAAATATATTTGACGTCATTTCAAACTGGTTGATGTCTCAAAAATAAATTTCTTTTATTTTATTATTTCAAAGAATTAAACTTTCTCGAATGATTGTTGCGAATGGCAATGGTGATTTAATTCTAAAATAAATGGCTTCTTATGCTTTTTAAATGAGCATTAAATTTTGCAGTTTTTTAAATAATTAAAGTACTTCGAATTCGAATCGAATTTTTTTCTGAGATTTTCAATGTCTTCTAATTCCGATGCGCTGAATTTTTTGACGTATCACACTTGTCCGTAGCATATGTAGTTTGGACTATGAAAGTGGGTGACGGACAGACGAACAGACAGACGGACTGAACGATCATAATACCTTCCACTTTTTACGTTATAAACATAGTGTGGAAGCTAAAAACGGAAAATCAATCAAAAGATCAATTAATGTCTTCATCTGGAAATCCAGAACCAAAGATTAGAGAAATAATTGGCACGACAAATGTTGACCCTTAATACGGAAACATTTTTTCTTTCTTTTTTTCCCCAACGGGGCTACATTATTGGCGGTCAAGCCCTTACAGACTCATTATATTCCCCAGAACTGAGAGCCTTTTTTATGTGGCACTATCTTGGCGACTATCGCTACCAATTTTGACGCTCAGATTGCAATAAATATGAGATTTCTGTGGATGTTAAAATATGCCAAGATTTAATTTTCCCTAGAAAACCCGAGCCAAATAATGGGTGCTCAAGGGATCTTTTACATGTCACATAATCATATGACGTGCGTGCTCACGATTTTCTCATCCAGAAAATCTTACGACACAGCCGGAGCTCGAAGCCCGCAAACTTGGGATTATGAGGCGGACGCGTAATACCTCACAGCCACTGAGCCGACATACGGAAATATAGCCAAAAACAATGTCAAAAAATATTCAATCCCAACTTTTTATTTTTTATTCTAAAAATCTAAAAATTTGTGAAATAGACTCATTATTCATCCAGAATGAAATGGTGAAAAGCAGAAGGGAAAAGTCGTAATTTTTTAACTAAAATTTATGGCAATTTTTTTTTTGGAATCCTAATTGTTGAATAAATTATGAAAAAGATTTTTCGAAACTTTTTTTCGTTAAAAATAGTTCAAATTAAAATTTTTTAAATTTAAAAATGCAACCATGAAGAATTCTGGGCCAATTTATTTAACAAAATTGTTTCATATTGAATTTTATTTTACCATGTTTTTCATATTTTTATTTAACTACAACAAACGTTATTTTATTCTTCAAAAGACCTGATTCTTCCATCTAACTAATTTCATCCATCCTAAAAGAATATATAACTTTATAGAAAAATGAATGGAGAATTTAATAAAATTTATTTGAAATAAGTGCGAGTTTAACTTGTTGAGAAAAAAAAATCGCATGTTTGATTATTCCATATGGAATCATTGGAAGTGAAAGGGTTAACATAATCGTATTGACTGTAAGGTAGCAAAAATCAGCAGTCGCAAACAATTCTAAACCTAAGGCTGAAATTGAACTAAAACGCTATGCGAACAATTCATCTGCGAATGGGTGTAGTTTCATAGATTTTGTGAGTTTCCTAATTGAACTGTAACAAATCCATAGCGCGCGAACGACTTCACACCACAATTGGTCTCGGACCATTTGAACAATCGCGCGCGAACTGTTCACTTACTTTTTTGACAATCAATACCTATGAAAAACGTCAGGCATTATATTTTTTACAAAAAAACAAAGGAAACCAGGACGAGTGATATAGTTAGTTGTCCAGAGAAATTCATTAAACCTGTCTAAAGAGCAGTTTATCAGCAAATATCTGTTGGATAAAGAATCATTCCTACTCGTTTTACGAAAAAAGAACGAATCAAAGATTCGTTCTTTTGAACGATTCATTAAAAAGAACGTGAACGCTTGTAGAGAATCTTTAAAGGAACGGGACCACCCCATTTCTAGATATTTTCGATTTATTTTATTGGTTAACTTCACGTCAAGAGAGGCGGGGGTAGTGGTTCTTGTCGTTTGCACGAATGACATGCCCTTAAGCCTAAATTCGCATGATTTGAGAGGTTAAATACTGGTATTCGAGAGCGTTCGCAGAGACAACGTGCGCGAATTCGAAGAGTTTCAGTTCAATTTCAGCCTTATAGAATCCATTGCATTGAAGGGTTGAAGACAAATAAAGGAGAAAATACGTCAAAAAATCCATCGAAAGAAATAAATGTCTGTCGTCAATTTCATAATTTGTATTAGATATTTTTATATAAAATTTCGAAAAACTCGAAATCAAAAATTACCAAAACATATACAACGGTTGTTATTTAAAAGCAAGAAAAAAGTCAAACTTTAGTATAACTTTCAATAACTAAAGCCTAATAAAATTAAAAAATTTAGTTGTAATTAATTAAAAGTACGCTTGCTAAAATAAATGGGGGAAAAATGAATGTGCTGACTTATTTAATTAAAATCTTGTGAATCAAAATCGTACTAATTTTAATTAATTAACTTATAATTTCCTAAGTAATATTTTGAACTAAATGCTAAGTTTATTTATTACACCTAGTCTTTATGTCACTTAACTTAATTTGACAATCAAACGTTATGTCCATAAAATTAGTCTCATAAATTAAAATAACGTACTCTATCAAAATAAATTACAGAAAAATAATTTACTTATATTTCAGAAACTTAAAGGTAAATTTATTATGATCGCAATCATTAATTCAACAAATTGAAGCGTCAAAGAAAATCATAAGAACGTCGGGATAATTTCATACAAAAAGTAAATTTAAGAGAAACTATAATAGTCAATGAATAAATAAAAACTATTCAAAATAATTTTTTTAATTTAAATTGCTTGACGTTTCCTGACATAAAATAATCTTAATAAAATAAACCAAATGTTGTGCTAAATTTAAATACTTATCTATTTTCAGCCATTCATACAGCAGTTTTTGTTAATTGATACTTAACATATTGTCAAAAACTTTTTGTTTGCTCGCTTACATGAAATAATAAATTCAAACTTATTTATTATTCATTTCAAAAATGTTTTCACAGTTAATCGATTAAGTTAGTGTTCAGTGGCTGAAGAGTAGAATTTAATTTATTTTAAGAATATTTTATGAAGTTGTGTGAGTTTTTTTTAATTTATATTTGTTTGAGAGAAGTAGTTGAGATGGGGCATGTTAATTGCTTCAAACGAATAGAATTGGTTATTTGAATTCGTTTAAACGAATTTATCAAAATTGAAGATAATAATTCGGTAAAAGATAAAGCAATAAAAATGTTCGTAATAAAAATGATTAGTAGGTAAACGCTTGGAACTTTGACTAAAATATTTGAGAAATTTGAATCATTCAACTCTAATAATTCGTCGATTGGAAGTTATTGATGTTTTATAATGAGAAAGTTAACTATTAAAGAAAAAATGGTTTATGTTCTGCGCAACGGGGTTGTTTCACGAAGGATCTGGCAATAGTTCTGCGGTTTTGTTTTCATGTCTTTTTTTATGTATTTCAACAGTGTTGCCACCAGTTTTATTAGAAAAACTACGAAAAAATACTATTTAGTTCTAAAATTACAAAAACATACCATAAAATTACTAGCAAAGCGTTTCACGTTTTTTTAAAGTCACTAAAAAGATTCCAAAATGCAGCTAGTATTTTTACGATATTGTTTTGTAATTTTAGAATAATTCTAAAATTACAAAAAAATATCGTAAAAGTACTAGCTACATTTTGGAATCTTTTTAGTGACTTTAAAAAAACGTGAAACGCTTTGCTAGTATTTTTATGGTATGATTTTGTAATTTTAGAACTAAATAGTATTTTCTCGTAGTGTTTTTCTCCTAAAACTGGTGGCAACACTGTTGAAAGACATCAAAATAGACATAAAAACAAAACCGCAGAGCTATTGCCAGATTCTCCGTGAAACAACCCCACTAAAAGGATATAATTTACCCAAGTATAATTAATTCATCGCCTTCAATTCTAAGTCTATGGCGATGCACATGGTTTAAAAATTTAAATAACTAAGTTCTTGCACAAAGAGAAAAAAATAGAAAATAAATCATAGAAATTAGAAATTTCGTAAACTGAAGTAAGAATTGTTCAATGGGGTTGTTTCACGGAGGATCTGGCAATAGCTCTGCGGTTTTGTTTTCATGTATCTCGAATTACTGTTGTTTTGGTATTAGGGAGTGAGTTTTCGAAGAGAATATTTTAGTTGTTAATTTTTTAAAATTCCAACTTCTTTCAATGCAAGTTTTTCTTAATAAATGATTAAAACAATCAACAGCACAGCAAGAAGTTGTAATTTTAAAAAATAACAACTAAAATAACTTATTCTTAGAAAACTCAATTTCGAAAATAAACAAAAGTAATTCGAGAGACATGAAAACAAAACCGCAGACCTATTTCCAGATCCTCCGTGAAACAACCCCATTTTGAATAAAATCATTGTCAAAAAAAAAAAGAAGAATCTCAGTTATTCTTTTTTAATTTTTCTTCTCTTCGATAAGGGCTTTGTGCAAATGTAACACGGTAAGAGCCGCGCATTACTTTAATTGACCTATCGAGAAGGAGAAAAATTGAGAAAGAATTTATTTTCATTCCGCGTTTCTGTTGCCACTCAAGACTTGAAACTTGTCCGTCAGCAAACAGTAAAAGTATGTCATTAAGTTAAATCAAACCGTACATCCATTAAAATATATATTAAATACCGTTTATATTTAAACATTGATTTTTTTTAGATTGTCCCCTCAAATCCACAACGCTTACTGTTCACCCGTAAAACCCCAAACGCCACGAAATCTAATTTCGAGTCCGGCAAATATTTTGTATTCTAAAATTAAATAAGAAAACCAGAGAAGCAAATAAAATATTTCAGCAAAAAAGAAACAAGGAATTTATTTAAAAAAAAAGTCATGGGTCACACCAATCCAGTAAAGAAAATAAAAATAGAACAATTTAGCAAAAATTCGAACAACCGTAGAATCGTCTGCATGAAAGGAAACGATTACGATGAAGTAAGTCTTCCCGATCGATATCTCTTTATCCCGTAACTTCATTTTCACTTCCAAAACTATCCGAGAGAAAGGAATAACTGAAGGTAAAAAGACAAATAAATTGCTGATTTAATATTTGTCGCTTCAGAGCTCATTTTCTTGAGTTTGTTTTGTGATAGAGCTACATTTTGTTAAGTGAATTGTTCTTTTTCGATTAGGAAAATGGCGGCGAATTGCTTGTCATAATTGCGCAATTGAAACTAAAGTCGATGCTTGCCTGTTCGAATTAAGTGGATTTATAAATTGGTCGTTAGAAGGCTTAATCTTGTTTTCGGTATTGAATCAACAAGAAAAAATGAAAGTATGTCATTAAGTTTGTTCAAATGACAATTAAAAGTATTGTACTAGATTGGCAGCTTAATCAAGTCAGCTCAATCAGTCAAGCTCTCTTGCATTAATTCTATCAATAAAGACAATTTTTATTATGTAAACTTTTTTATTTTAGTTTATATTTTAAAGAGAGGAATGCAGCAATACTACACAATTTAGCAAATATTCATTTATTGTTAATTGGTTGAGCAGAATGGCATTGGAAGTCTTAATTAACAGCAAACTTCTTACTTCTTTAACTCATTCGTGACAATTGTGGCAATTTTCTTGCAAAATCAAACTTTCTGCTTTAGTTGATAAATACAGGGGGGTCCAAAAGTAGGCTTACAGTTAATGTCGGTTTAAATGTACCATTAGTAAGAGCCTTGGGTTATTTAGAAAAGGTATTTGACATGGTTTCGTTTCGTTTTGTTGGTTGACTAAAATTAAACCGTACAGCAGTGTATCGGTTCCAAAGAGAAGCGATTTGTGGACTTTGTTTGGTTTAGTTTCGAGATCGTTTCGGTTTATTTATTTGATGCTCGAGAAATAAGCAAATAATGTCTCCAGAGTAAGTAATTTCATATACCGCCATCTGTCAGTTATCCATTAATGCTTGCGAAAAATTTGTTCGAGGTGACAGGCCTCCCGGGAACCCGGGGGCGTCATTACAAAGCCTAATGCAACAGCCGAACCTTAAGCCTAACTGCCCAAGACCATGTGACAGCATGGCCTTCTTGAGGACGATCCTGACCGGAGATTGCAGTTCTGTGAGATAATGTACAACAACTAACTGAACAACCAGACCTGCTTTCGAAAAATAACTGTTTCTTTATAAATAACTGTATGCATAACTAACTGTAAGCCTACTTTTGGGCCACTCTGTATATTAAAAGACGAATCAAAGCAAAACTCACTTTCTCCAAAGCAAAACGACGACATAGTGTCCGACCCGTTCATTGGTGTCTTCGGTCCAATTGAATATACCATTATACAAATTCGCCAATTAACGGACCGGTCCCTTTATCTTAGTTATACTTTAGAGAAGGGAAGTTTTGCAAATGTATATACCCTTTAAATGAAGACAACAGTGCCAATAAGTTTGTATGGAACACATTAAGTACAAGTTTTTTTCTATAAGAAACAAATAAGTGGTATTCCCAAATAAGAATTTAAATGCTGATCCATTGGTAAACGTTCAGAGTTTATCTTTAAGAATAAACATCAAACAAGGGAAAGCATAAGATTTTACACATTGTTCATAACGTAAATCTAATTTTTTTTTCATGAGGGCGATACATGTAACCACCTGAATTTTGATCGTTTTTCAGAGACGTTATTAAAAGGGAAGAAATACATGAATCGTTTTAAAATTCAGTATGTTTATACATTATACATTAAAATACAAAATTAGATTTTTTTTGTTTTAGTTTTTTCAAAATGGCCGCCGTAGTAACTCATCTCTCCTGAGACCCTCGCGGATAAAAGTATCAATCGGCGGGAATTCTAGCTACTCCAAAATTGATCTGAAATCAAAAAATTTTATATGAAAATGTTCATAAAACTTACATCTTTTAGTTAAACCAATAAAAAATCAAAACAGTTGAAAAATTGTAAATCGGCAAGCCTCAGAATAAAAAAGTTCGATTTTTTTTACCCTTTTTTCAAAGGTTTTTGGGGGAGAAAAAACGTCATTTTTAAATTTTTTTTGGCATTTTTGAGGTTCAACTAGACGATAATACTATAGAGAAGACGTATACTAAATTTTATAAGGATCGATTGAGAACTTTCTGAGTTATCTTGCCGCCAATTTAAAAAAAGTAGTTTTGAGATAAACGTGCTTAAAGTTTTGACAAAGCCCTCGAGCGCCGAGTTGAGGTGAAGCATTTAAATGAGTTTTTAATCAATAAATAATGCGAATTTCAGTCTAAAAATTTGCAGGCATCTTTTTGAGATGTTATTTTAACTATTTATGAAATAAAAATCGATTTTTGCATGTATCGCCCCCCTTGATTAATAAAAAACGAAAAGAAAGTTTAATACATATATACAATTCTATGAAAGAAAATTTTTCAATAACAATTTATAAAATTTCAATTAACAAGTTTAATTGACTTGATTTAAGAATGGAATCAAACCCGTAACACATGTGCGTAAAAATAAAGTTTTCATACTGTTTTAAGTATGTGTAACCTATTTTTAGCACGTGATTATAAAAAAGTAAACTGAAAAATACGCGGTAAATTAAACTTTTCTAACAAGGAAAATGCTTCCCTTTGTTGAAAATAGCTGTTCTAAATAAACTTGCTGTATAAACAACTTCGTGTATTGCATCATAAAAGAATAATTTAAAGATTTAAATATAAAATTCAAAATAAGTCTACATCCTCCCTAAACAAAATTAAAATTCTGAAAATTAATTGAATTAAAGATCATTTTTATTTTAATATTTTCATCTTTTAATTATGAACAATATTTTTCGGGAGAATTTAAGCTTTAATTATTGCTCACTGGAAAAATGTCATGCACAACAGGAAAAGCCAAGAAATTAATAGAAAGTTTGAATTTGATTAAACGTTGTTTTTTAAAAACTTTAGAGTAAGATGTTGAAGTATTTTGATTAAGCGTTTTTAAACGACAATGATTGTCAAAAAAAAAGTAATTGTTTACGTGATAATGACGAAAACCTTCGATTCCATTGATAAATATTTGCTACTAAGTGACTATTTTGACAACTATTTAATAACTATTTATTACGAAATAATAAGTCGTTTCCTTTTTTATGAAAAATGAAATATATCTGATTTATTTCTTATATCCAAAATATATTAAATCTTTTTTGTGAAATCGTAGATAAAACATATTTAACGTAATAAATAATATATTCACAGAGTTTTTTACTGATTTTCAAATTAGTTCATGAGTGTTCCGAGGTTATCACATTGTAGACATCATTCAAAAGACCCTACCTTTTTAACTTTTTGCTGCAGATAATGCCTTAAGGCATTTAAGAATTAATAATTTGATAATGATATTCCCCTGTTTGTTATTTACGGGAGAGTGGGGGCTAATGGGACAATTTTTTATTAACCTCTGTATTTCAGCAAAAATATAAGAATTTTAATTTCTTTTTTTACAAACTCATAAACTGAACATTCGTTTACTTAAAAAGTCATTCGACATGTGTTAAAACATTACCATATTTTAGTTGCTGAGCATTTTAAGAAAACAATAAAATGTCCCAATAGCCCCCATATGTGGTGTCTAATGGGACAGGGTGCAGGGCTAATGGGATATTGTAAATGTTGCATAATTAAAATTTCAAAAAAAAATTTTAAGAATCGGAAAATGACCAGAAAATCAAATTTCAAAATACCATTTACATAATGTATACATAATGAAATTTTATTTTTTAAAATCAATTATTTCCCATTAAAAGGTGAAATATCAAAGTTAAAACTCAAAATCGAAGATGCTCAAACAATTTTTGTCCAATCACTGGAAAGGATAGTTTTGTAATTAAAGCTTCTAAAATTTATCCCCACACTTGTCCTTTTTTTTCAGGGTACGTGAATTTAAAAAGACCGTCTTTATCTTCAAATAGCTTACCCTTGATTTCATCGCTTTATATTTAAGAAATAAATCCAACTTATTAAAGAATTGTTTGCTTTCTAGCCAATTTTACCAACAACAAATCAAATCAATTATCTCCACCAAGCTCTGTTCAGATGTAATTAATGAAATTGCATGTGGGAAAAATGTCATCAATAAAGCTACTTGAACTTTCAGTTATTATACGATGGAAAAAGTTCAAAAATTTTAAAATTAAAGTTTTAAAAAGTTTTTGGCAACTTGACTGAATAAGATATTATAGATTTTTATAGGTTCTTCAAGAGAAGCATACAAAGCTAGGTGTATTCGTGTTCCATTTGACCCCAGAGTTTCTGTACCCTTAGACCCCACCGTACCATTATTTACAAATGATCAAACACAGAACCACGTGTATTTCACCACAATATTTGACATATAATATATTAATCTATGATGTGTCTTCTACCTAAAACTATAGTTTAATTCATGAAAAGTTTTTATTTAATACTTCTCTCCAAAAGTGAAATAAAAGACACACTTTGAACTTACTTTCGATTCTACAAAACAGCAATTCTTCTCTCAACTTCAACACATGCTTTTAATGGCTGATCTTTGGTTGTTAAAATGGGAAGTCAAACTGTTACAATGTTGTAGTGTAGAAATATGTGTAAAAAAGTATATTTTTCTCTGCTTATGGCCCCTTGTCCCGTTAGCCCTGCGTCCCATTAGCCCCCACTCTCCCCTAAGAACTTCAATGCGTCCTCTTTCGGTACACAGCAAAAATTACGGTATTGAACATAAAGTTTTTTTCATAGGTCTGATGGCGATTTTGAGACCAAATTTGTGATCTTGAGTTTATTTTATACGCCGGTATTTTATTTTTAAAAAAGAGTATGCTCACTAACAACAACATTTAGCCAAGGCATAAACTGCAAATAAGTCAATATTACCCAATTTTCGTACTTTTTGCTTACATAAGATCAACATCGCCTAACGGCTGCTTGAATTAGGATTAACATCTTACGCGACAACAAATATCTTACACATCCGAAGCGTTAAATAGTAGGCGAATATTAGTAAAATTCTAATTTTAAAGGCCTAGTCTATGTTATATTTGACTGTAGCCAAAAAGTTTTTGATAAAATTGATTTAGGTTTCATAGTCAGCTCAGGTGTGGTCCTCATCATCACTGAGTGGTAAGAAAATATAACGGGGGTACGCTCTTTTGAATTAGCTATAGTAATTCAATACCAACTTGTAGTAATTTAGAAATAAGAGTCACGAAAAGTCTTAGTTTTGGGGAGTTGGAGAAAGCTTCCTTTAACTGCACGAGGCAATTCAGTGCCAGTTTAAGAGCCTCTTGACCGATAAAAAATACGCCATGCTTAAACCAGGATAAGCTGCTATTAAACGTGCTTTACCATATCGTCAAGTTCATCCAGACTATGTCCACGTTAGTAGGGCCTGTATCTAAGGACTTTAGAATCAGCTTGTTTCACGTGACGAATTATCATTTTTGCTTTCATTCCAGGATTTCAGTGATTGGTGGTAGGACACGGTAAGTTCCGCCCACTACTTTGATTAACCAATCGATACCTTATTGTCATTCCTGTGGAACTGATGCCACTCAAGATGTGAAGCATGCTAACTTACCCCGGCTGAACCACATAGCTTTCGTGTAGCTCTAGTGCGACGATAATTCAAACTAAACTAAACTAAACAGGCTGAACCAGATAGTGCTCAAAAGGCCTGAGGTTATTTTAAACAAAGCAAATAAAATAATTTTGAAATAAGCGAAGGCGAAATTTCTCAACAACAAACAAAACACAAAACATTATTCTTATAACACTTCTGGTAAATAAAAAAAGAAGTATAATTGTATTAACTTGCTCAGTTTCCTCCTCTACCCTCTTGGCAATAAAGCCAAACACTCTTCAGCCCCCTAACTTAAAGTAGATCCTTCTAAAACCACCAACAAAAAAAGAACAAGCCACTAAAACTGCCCAAAATCTAAGAAATTCTCTTCCAGTCACTTGAAAAGATTCACTCTCTTCACTTCAGACCTATCGCTGACGCAGATGTTGCCAACCCGGACATAATAAAGTCCATGAATAAACTTGGAGAATTCCTGGAGGGGAGAGCCAATGGAGAAGAGCAACTGAAGAACGCACTGTTTACTTTCACATGTTATGTAATACTTTATCTTTTTAGAGTATAAAGTATGTGGGGTAAATAACCATTCTGACATGGCTGTAGGTTGATATTCGATTTGGGAAGTAATTTTCGTTTTACTTATAGCAGTCGTGTAGAAAACTGGGAAATAAGTAAGCAGCATACTTTCCTGATATGTATTTTCTGAAGTATAAAAGAAAAAATTCTCTGAGCATGTTTCACGTCTTCAGTGGCAACAGTTCCACATTAATGAAAATAAGGTTTCGATTGGCAAATGAAAGTAATGGGCGGAGCTTACTGTGTTATAGCATCGATCATCGAAACCCCCATTGGAATCCAAGAACTGAAAAAGGAATGATTTTACGTCACGTGGAACAAGCCAGTGGCCTTACCGTTCAAACAAAAAATAAGTATTATGATAATCTGACAGAATATAGGGTGGGGAAGAATATAGGGTAAAAGGAATGGGAAATACGAATGGACTGATAGGCGGAAAAGATATTGAACCAGAAACAAACGGAACATGCAAAAGTTCTCTGTGGTATTTTTCTATAAAAAAATTCTTTTTATATCGTTATGTTACGACATTAAATGACATTGAGAGTTTTTTGGGGGAATGAGGGGGAGTTGGAGATTGTTGGAGCCCCCGTAGTATGCTACAAAATCAATGATGAATCAAATACATTGCTTACACATTAAAAACTTAAAACAAAATACTTTTTCTAATTATTGTTTGTAAATATTAGACATCGCTTTAAAGAAAAATCTTATAAAAACATTTTATAAATTTTCTTTTTAAATTACCAAAAGGTGTTCGAATAAAAGTAAACATAGGTTCAATTTATTAAATAGAAAATTTTGCTCCAACGATAATTCTTTAAAAAACATTAAATCTCTGAATAAATGTTAGACATTTACATAGGAAAGCATCATCATTTATCAAATACCAAATAAAAAAATTAAATTACATTCGACTTTATTTGACTAAATAATTCTAAAAACAAACTTCAGAGATCTATCCATACTTGCCAAAAACAATTTTTCTACATTTTTTCAAACGATTTCCATTTCTTTTTTAAAAGTGTAACTTCAAAAACAGTTAGAACGTTTTTCCCGCCATATTTCACATTACTTCACTTCGCTTGAAGTTTTCTCGCACTGTTACTCGTAGCGAAAAAAAATGCTGGTAGAATTATAACGAAAAAAGCTTAAGCTTTTCGTTATAACGAAAAAAGCTTAAGCTTCAAGGTTTTTTTCGTTTACTACATCGTTCTATGATTGATGAGAAGACTGCTCCGTATGTTGGCTTCATGAATTATCGATTGTACATAGCAATGGAAGATTTTGTCCGATACCATAGTGATTTTTGTGTGGAAAAGTTTGGGTATTAAGTCTTTTGTACAGTTTTCTTAAAGTATTTTTAATGTCAAATGAAATGCATTAAAGTATATTTTCAGAATTAATATTCTTAAATCTTATTGTTATTTCTTATTATAGACGTTAATCCAACAAATTCTAGACAAATCAACAAATTTTTAATATCGCATTATTGATTTTTTTTTCTTATTATCGTCTTACTATCATTAGGCATGTTTCACGTCAACTGTACTGTTCATTTTGGATCCATCTGGAATAACCTTGCTTTTGGTGGAATATTGATCAAATTATTTCAATTTAATATTAAAAAAATATGGGAATTGCTAAATAATTTTGGATAATGTACACTCTTAAAACAAACGAGCGGTTTTAACTCAGTCTGAGTTAATTTCCACTCCTTTCCGTGCCGAAAATGCACTTCTCCTAAAGGAGTAGATTTCACTCTTTTTGCGGAGTGGGTAAAAGAAATAAAAGAAAACAATCTACGTCCTACACTCTTAAAGCGAGCGGTTTTAACTCAGTCTGGGTTAATTTCCACTCCTTTCCGGTGCCGAAAATGCACTTCCCCTATAGGAGTGGATTTCACTCTCTTGTTTTAAGAGTGTATGTTTTCATAGCGATTTCATATTCTTGATTATTTTTTTCTTATTGCTCATTTTGTCGTCTTTGTTGTCTTATCGTTATTTTTGCTTTGTGTAATTTGTTGTACTGTAATATTTAAAATAGTTTTATGTAAATAATAAAAAAATTACTAAATATGATCTATCCAAAGAGTTCTATAGAAGGGTACCTACTATACTATAGAACTCTTTGGATCTATCCGCTAACCACTCTTTATACCGTACTGCGGATGTGCCTGGTATAAGCGCGACTCGAGAGCAGCATTAAACCAGCCATACAAACCCAAAACTAGAGTATGAATGCAAGCCTGAAAATATATGTATACCAACCAACCAACTATTGCATGGATGAGGGGCCCGGGTGGCCTAGTTGGTTTGATGTTTTATCGCAGCCCATTACGCTAACAGTCTGCGCACTGTACCGGATGCGGGTTCGATTCTCGCCTTCCCTCTGAGAGTACTGTCTCTCTCTGTGTCAGTAAAAAATTCTGTCTGTGTCTGTCCTTCTTGATGAAGGTTTATAAGCGGGTCTCTGATCAAGCACACAACCCGGAAAATACATGTACCAACCTACCTACCCAAACTGGAGTATGAATGACGAGCATTGAAAACGAAATGAATTAAAGAGAATTTAGAGAACAGAGATTTTTCGAAGCATCCAAGCGTAAACAAAACTTGAAACTTGATTCCTAGGGACAGTTAATGATTAAACGACTGCCCCAGTTTACCGAATAAACAAATCATTTTTCACTTTAACGAAGATGGCTTGATCCTTTTAAATGTTCCGAGAAAGTTTTAGAAGAGGTATACACTTGAGGGAGAGTAGTTACGGAGAATAAATTTTATTTAAGATATTCGGCGTTTGTTTGCACTATTCTAGAATATTTTCATGAAAATGAGGGGAAGTTATGATTCATTTTGAAAGAGAACCAAAATAAAATTATGACATGCTATAAAAAATAAACTAATGATAGTATATTAAATGTTTTTTAGTCAGAAAATCTATTTCTATTTTGGGCAGAACATGTATGATTTCATTTCTCTTCATAAAAATATTTTTAAATATGTCTCTAGTTTTTCCTTTTTTTTTACTTGCATAATGAAACTTTCTTTACATTTTGAAACAAAACTTTATTAATTTAGGTAGCGTACGTTATTTCAAGTGCTTTCATGTGCTAATAGATCAACAGTTCTATTTTATATAGAAATTTAAACTTAAAAACATAATCATTGATTTTTTTTATGAAAATCTATGCTTTGTGAAAAAATTATGGGTGTGTAAATCTACACGACTTTCAATTTCCACTTAATAAATCAGTACAGCTATAGAGTGCTTTTGGACAGACAGACTGACAAACGGACCAATGTTCAAAAACCGATTTTTCAAAAGCAGCACCCTTCATAACGCGCAGAAAACACAAAATCTCCATTTCGGATTTTAGACCGCATAGCAATATTCTTTTTTACCTTATATTTCATATACGGTAATTTAAAGTAAAAAAAAGAAGTTTTTTTTTATTCGAAATTTTTCTAAGAACGCAAATATTTTTTAGAAATATGACATATGAAAATATTTCTTATTTTTTAGAATCTAATAGAGTCAGATCAACGAAGACTTTTTATAACTTTATTTGGATATTTAAGATGTAACGTATTTTTACAATACATTAAACTTCATTCGAGAATCACACATAAATTCTACGACTAACACCATTCTTTTATTAATGTTCCAAGTTCAAACCCCCATGAAACACCAATCCAAAGTTTTAATTAAACTCCATCACCGGAACTACCAAACTATATTTCCTCTAACTACCAACCACCGTAAAAAAAACATTTTTTCCAGCTTTAACACACCGATAAAACGCTTTTTAAACAAGTCTTTATCAAGCTGTAACGACTCGCATCCACCAATCTAAGGCAATAATAGTGCGGCCAGTCTATCTTAACGGCTTCCCATCTTCTACCCGACAGGACTAATTAATGGATGTTCTGTCCAATCATAGGTCCAGAAGTAGGTCGACGTCATATTGATGCTCCTGGAGAAACTAATCGATTATTTCGTCGTTTTCTTTTTTTTTTTGGATTGGGTGCTTTAACCACTGTCCCACTAATATATATCACTCTATTCGAATTTATACTAGTTTTGGTTAGTTGTCGAAGGCTTTCTTTCACCACTCAAGCCAATTTCATGCTGATTCAGACAACTTCTTGAGAAAAGATCTCTGAATTCTAATAATGACGTGGTTGAAGTAGTTGGATCTAACCAATCACAAAAGTGAAAATCAATGATCAGACATAATTCGCCAACTTTTTTAGCTAAGTGATTGGTCATAGTGGACTACTCCTACTATGTCACATGCAATATTGTCACCTATACAGAGGCCCTTTTTTATAGGAGGTGTTGATTCAGTGTCCTAAATCCAAGAGCAATCCACCATGCGTTCACCAGAAGGATTAACTTGGCGGACACGGGTTGCCTCATAGAGTTGGTAGCCTTTTCGAAACTTATTTTTCTTCTAAGTTAAGTCAAGGCCAAACTGGATAGAGTATCAGGCCTGAATATTACAAAAATTATCATTGTATTTAAACTATTGAAATTATTTATTATGTAATTTATTATGTTAAACTATTATTATTTATTATGTAAACTATTGAAATTGTAGTTTAAAAAAAAAGTTAAAAATCCTACGAACTTATTTTCTTTGTTGAGGAAACAGATGTAATAAACAAATGCGAAATATATAATTGGTCAAAAAAATAAACGTTAGCCCGGCATATTCTCAAAACTAACCCTGAATGTAAGTTTGAAATTTCATTATATTATAAGAGAAAAATAGCAACAACAAAAAAACGTTGGTTGGTTGGTTGACATATATATTCAGGTTTGTGTGCTTGGTCAGCGACCCGCTTATAAACCTTCGTCAAGTAAGACAGACACAACAGACAACACACACACATAAGTGGATCCATCTAATTTTTAGAGACAGAGGCCAACTAGAGGATCCCCAGAATTGGCTTGTCACCCCCAGAGGTATTGATTTGGTATGGGAACTTAGAGGACTTTCGGACCCAACAGATTTAACGAGCACGTACTCCGCATATACTCGGTAGGTCTTCAGTGGTACCGGGACTCGATCGCAGGACCTTCCGATCCCGAGACCGAGACGCTGACCACTAGGCTCACTACGGCCCCAAAAAAACGTTACATCGTACAACAAGTGTACACAGTTAACAAAGTTAAGTATTTTTCAGGAAATACAAGTAATACAGTAAAGTAATTTTCTATACGACTAGTTTAAATACAATGCAATTTTTTTTAATGTTCTGGCCTGATACTCTATTCAGTATGGCATTGACTGAACGTAGAAGTGACGATATTGGTGATAAGGCAACCCGCTTTCACCGAAGTATTTATTCTGGTGATTGCATGAAGAATTGCTATTGACATTGGATGCGCTGAATCAACACCTCTTATAATCAAGTTGCTAATTTCGAATAATATTTTTTTTCAAAATCTCTTTCTGCACTATTTAAAGGGGGGCTGGGGAGCCTAGTCGGTAAAATCGTTTGCCTTGCATGCGGAAGGTCCCAGGTTCGGGTCCGGGCACACATCGCCAAAATAACTGCCTACTTATAAACGGCTAGTGCAGCCAAAACTGTCCGACGAATAATACCCCCGTGTAGAGGGAGTGCACGCCAAATATGTTCCAAGGTCCCAGAATGCGTACGATGTCGCCCTTAAAAGTTTTGTTAGGTGCCTACTCAGGTGTCGGCTCGTCACTCGACTGTGGTTCTAAATTGTGACGCCTTTCGCTAATATCCCTCGTGTATCTAGACTACTACGATAATTCAAACTAACCTAAACTATGCTGTTATATTCAACAGTGGTATTGCCTATTAATCTGGTCGACTTGATCGAATTGGCGGTGTTTGGTTCATAATTACGTCATATTTAGAGGGAGTAGATTGTGCGGTGGCTTTTTAATTCGCCAAAAGCGCGGTCAATGGATAAAGGGTTTTTTTTCCGCCTCGTCGTTAATGGAAAATGTAATTAATAAGTGATCCGAGGTTTGGGGTTAATATAAATGTATTAGGTCGTGCTTTTGTGAAAAGTTTGTTTGGAATCTTTTGGTGAGAAAGTTTGGTAGTTGATCAGAGAAAGTTTTTTTTTTGTTAGAGTTATTTCGGTAGAGTAGAACTCCGTTTATCCGAATCAATTAGAACCTGTCCCCATTAGGAAAATCAAGAATGGGGATGTTTCTGGTCTTGAGTGGCAACTGAAATGCTAAATTGAAAATTAATTATTTCTCGAAACTTGGTTGGCGAGTCGATGCTGCGTGTGAATAAAGCCAATTTGAGCACCGATCAAAGGAAGTACATGAATGAAAGTAGGAAATAATAACGTTCCCTGAAACAAGCCAATTCGGTAAAAAAAAAGATTTTATGATAATGGTAATAATAATAATGATAAGGCTAATAATAATAATAATGATAATGACAATGACAATGACAATGACGATGACGATGACGATAATGATAATGATAATAATAATAATGGGTATGTTTGATGTAATTACTGTACGTAGATTAAACATGGTACAAAACTTTTTTTTTTAAAATGAATTTTCAGTAAAATGACGACGTATATATTTTTACAGGTTATGCTTATGAATGGATACAGCTGAATGATACCACATTAAAGTTCTACTGCGTTACATCGTATTTTTACTCTCAATCACCTAATATGAAGTACAGTAAAACCTGGTTATAGCGTTCTTTAAGGGACGGCGATGTTTTAAACGTTATGAAAAAGGTTTAATAATAAGGGAGGTAAATTATGTAAAATTCCTATTGTGTACTCGTATTATTTATTCAAGTTATAAAATTCAGGCTATATAATAATTTTGGATAATTTGTGCTATTAGTAGTAGTATAATTCCTCCTTCTTCGGTCAATAATATTTTTAGGCAGAAAAAAACTTTTAATTTGGGACTCGCCTTATTTGGTGAATTAAATTAAATTTCAAAAAAGGGAAAGATTGTTTTTATAATTTTTATTTTAAAAAGGGATTTTGTATACCATATAAGCATACATCTTTAGCGTTATAACAGAGGCTCTAATTAAAAATTGTCGCTATAAGCAAGATCAGAACACATTAAGAGGTACTGTCAGTCCCATAGAGCTAATGCATTACTTTTAAATCACAACTTTTGCAAAAGAATTGCTTTGCCATGTTATTCCCTTTTCACCAGGTATGGGAATCATCATAACATCAATTTAAAACAAAATGGAAAAGAAAATGACATCCGGTTATTTAATTATTAATTGAAAAAGTTTTCAAATAGTGTCGCCATCTGCTGTATATTTTTGGCTCTTTAAAACTTCAAAAATAAAGTAAATAATAATGCCCCGGTGAAAAAGGGCTTACATGGTGAAGCAATACTTCTGTGGAAGTTGTGATTCCAAAACTAATACATTAGTTGTATGGGACTGACAATCCATCTTAAGGGGGAATGGGCGCGCTGGACCGTGGGTCTCCAAAGCAAAGCGCATTGGATTCGCCATTGGATTAACACTGAGGCACTTGAGTTTGGAGACCCGCGGTCCAACGCGCCCATTTCCCCTTAAGGGCAATTATCAAGGAACCGAACGTTAATTGCGTTATAAACGAGTTGTCGTTGTAACCGAGTTTGACTATAAGGTAATGAAAATATCGCAATGCAGTAGAAAATCCAAAATGGCGATTTTGTGTTTTCTGCACGTTTTGGAGGTGCTGATTCGGAAAAAAAAGATGTTTTCAAACATTGGTCCGTCTGTCTGAAATCCCTCTACAGTTTGAACTAAAAGAGCTACAGACTTTAAAGATTTCTTTATGGAACTTTGCACTTTAAAAAATGTATGTAAAAAAGTGTATTCTGTTTAACTATTTTTGAAGAAGTTTTATTTTATGATTACCCATTTTTGAGAGGATTTTTTTTTAAAAAATAAACGGTTTTAAACATTAAAAAGATAAAATGCAATAAACGGATAACATTCAAAATCGCAAATGTCGAAAGGTAAACATTTTCAAATTCCTAATTACGAATATATTATTTTTTTCCTTTTATAATAAAATCGTTTGCTTTTATAAAGTTATTTATTATTAAATCTTTATTCTTAAAATAAGTTATTTTCCCTTATTAAAATTGAAGTTTACTTTTGTTTTAAACGACAATCATTCTGGTATTCATAGTGTAATGTCATTCTACGATGCACTGCAATGTAAATGTCAGGTTATATACCATTTTTAATAACTATGTATCTTATAACTTTGTTATTTTTGTGTTAAAACATTTAAATATTACTATTTAATTGGGTAACATAGCCTTTAAGGTTGTTAAAAAGTATGTTTCGTATGTATTTCATGCTTGGACCAAAGTTACCCGCCTAATTCTGTGTCCGTGTCCTAATTTTTTAAACTAACACGAATTTTTTTTAAATTTATAAAATTTAACAAAAATGCTTGGAAATTATTCCTAAAAGTACAACACTTTGAATGCATAATGATTTTTAAGTCTTTAAATCGTTTTTTGTAGTTAATTTTTTTTCTTTTGTAAAAGAAAACTATGATATTGGACCCAAGTTACCCGCACTGACGATATTAATTAATTGAGTGGTATTTGAAAGTCATGTAGTGATTGTATAATAATATATTTTAATGCAAGTAGGAGAATCCGAATTGGATTTTTTTCCGTTCTGGAGGGCTAATTCTAAAAAGTGCTTTTTTGAACATTGCTCTGTCCGAGTGAAACCACTCTACAACTCGAACTAAAAGAACTACCCACTTTCATGGCCCAAACTACAAATGCTACGGACAAGTGTGATGCATCAAAAAATTCAGCGCATCAAAATTAGAAAACATTGAAAATTTCAGAAAAGAATTCGAATTCGAAGTACTTCAATTATTTAAAAAACTGCAACATTTAATGCTCATTCAAAAAGCATAAGAAGCCATTTTTATTAGAATTAAATCACCATTGCCATTAGCAACAATCGCTGGAGAAACTGTAATTCTTCTAGACAATAAATAATAATTATTATTTTTTTTTGCGACATCGATCAGTTTGAAATGACGTCAAATATATTTCACTACGAGATTCTTTGTACGTTGATATGAAATGTTTTAATTCTATTTAAAAGCGGGGAATATTACATATTTATTCTTTGAAATATAAATTAATTTTTGCAAACGATAAGGTAATTAATAAATTTTCGAAATAAAATAAATTAAACTAGTCAAATTTAGCATTTAAATGTTCAATATAGAATATTAATGCTGTGTTTGTCGCCTTTTTACCTGTTAAACACAACTGTTGTGTGGAAGCGGGTTAAGTGACAGATTCTGTTACAAACGTACTTTTTGAAATTGCCTCGAATATTTTATGTAAAATTATTGATTGAAAATTATAAAAATATTCGAAAAAATTTCATGAAGTGGGATTATAGAGACATGTAAGTCAGCTACAGTTATCGTATAAAAAAGGTTTTTAAAAGTATTCAATACAGCCAGAGAAATGTGGCTTAGAAAATACTTTTTTCCATTGGATTAACAAGAAAGCACTTTGGTTTGTAGACCCGTATCCATCGTTCTGATTCGCCCTTAAAATAGTTTTTTTTTATTTCTACAAAAAAATTCACTGAAATATCTAGAAGACCATAACTAATAATCTTGATGCACAAAGTTCTTTTTTTATATCATTTGAAAACTCAAATTATATTTCAGACTTAAAGCGTAAACATGTTTTTTCATGCATAAAACTATAATTTTAAACATTATTAAATTTAAAGAAAAAAATACGAATATACATCTCTGCAAAAATCAAAACTAATCTCCATCAGTTAAAATACAAAAGATTAATTTCAAGAAAAGGAATCAAAATTCGAAGTTTTATTTCCGACATTCCATACGATCCTCAAAGGAACCCACCATACGATCGATGAAATGGAACGCTGCGTTCAAAACGGCATCACTAATGACACAAGCCAATAAAAATGAAAGTTTCCAAGAACTACAAACATTTTCTGGCAACATTATTTATTCTTCACCAGAAAGAGGGAAACTTGATACAAAATGTCTAATCCCACTATCCAGCGGCGTTTGGCCAGTATTTACAATTTTTCAAGGGGTACCACTTAGGAGGTTCACAATTGGACTAGAGGGCACATAATTGGAGCCAAATTTACTCTGCCGGTAGTATTTTTAGAATAAATTATTGTTCAGTTTTGGATTATATTTTATGCAAATCTGTCAAAATAAATTCAGTCCACATATACTTATAAGCTTATGGGCAGTATTCTTAGGTACTCTTTGAACTGTAAAGATTTGTTATTTATTATCCAAAAGAAACAAAAAAAATTGTTATGCAAAATTGTTATTCCCAATATCCAGCGGCGTTTGACCAGAGTTTACTACTTTTCATCGGAGGATCACAATTGGATTAAAGGGCACATAATTGGCACTAAATTAACTTGGTAGGTGACGGGAAACATCTAGTAGGTAGGTAGGTAGGTAGGCTGGTACATGTATTTTCCGGTTTGTGTGCTTGATCAGTTTATAAATGTTTGTCAAGTAAGACAGACACAGACAGAATTTTTTACTGACACAGAGAGAGAGTATACACAGGGTGAAGGCGGTAATAGACCCCCCTCCCCCATTACAGTGCGCAGACTGTTAGAGTAATGGGCTGCGATCAAACCCACTTGGCCACCAAACATACGGGCCCCAAAAACAAGTTGCCGTGATTCTGTTATGCACATACAGTCCCTGGACAAATTATTCGACGCACTGTGACCCATAGGGATACATGACCCAATGCCCTTTCTCAGCATTGGAAAAGTTTTATAAGTTGAAAGTGGCATCACTTCTTTCCTTTCAGTCAGCCGACCACATGGTGAAAAATCCAACTGAATCATTGCGTATATGTTTAGCTCTACAAAGAATAGAAACACCCGAAATCTTGCAGTGCGTCTAATAATTTGTCCAGGGACTGTAGTACAAATCGATAGTTAGAAAATTGATTCTGAGTACAAATTAATATTGATTGACTCTAAAGATGTAAAAAAACAGGTTAACTTTTATTCCTTATACGAACCGTCACTTGACCAGGGTTCTAAATTACGAAGCATAATGGGCTGTCTTAAAGCTCATTAAAAAGGTAGAAATAGGTAGCTGGAAACGATTAAATAACCCAAACTGCCTTAACGAAAAATAAAATAACGTTTTTATTCCTTTATGCATTGAATTTGAATTATTTACCGTTGCGTATTTTAAAGCTAGCTGTGCAATTAATAATAATATATTACGGTAAAAAAAAATTTGAACATAAAATGCTCTTTACGATGAATTTTATTTTTATTTTACACTGCTATCTATATTCCCCCAAAAGAACAATGAAAAGAAAGTTTTAATGAAAATTATTTTTTTTAAATAGGGCCTATAAGTACCGCTAGAGCATAACGAATTGAAGCAGAATAACTAAAATAAAAGTTTTCTGAAGAGTCTTTATTACCTTTGAAGACTTTAATGGGCTAAAATCTTTCAAGTCAATCAAAAAGTTCCTTCCAAAAGTCCCCTTTTCTCCAAATTGAACAATGAAAAGTAAAACAGCGGCTTTATAAGTGGTACTTATAAGTACCGTGAGTAAATAAAGGGTTAAAATACGATTACGGTCACAGTTAATAAGGTTCAGTTATAACGTATGGTAGCTGAGAATAGATCTTAGAATGAAATCCTATAATTTATCAAAAAATTCTGCAACACAAAGAAAATGAAATTTCTGTGGAGCGATATCTGTAAAAATGTTTTTGTTTTTATAAGACTTTAATTACAGTTAAGCCAACGCACATGAGACACGTGATAAGATGGACTGATTTGGTTGGTAATTCTGGCATGTACAGCCAACACCTTCTGTAAACAAGGCCTCTGCACGGAATATCCTTTTACGTGTAACGTAATGAGAGTAGACTCTGACCAATCATTTACCTAGAACAGTTGGCGAATTATACCTTACGATTTGGCTTTTGTGATTGGTTAGATTGGATTTCAACACGTCATTATTTGAGTAAACAGGCCTACAGGCCTTTTATAAAAAAGATGTTTGTAAAAAAGTATAGTACGTCTAGGAAATGGCACAGCTTCTGATCTCTATTACATACGAAATTTCGTAAGGAGAGTCAGGTGGGTGTTTGGGTCAAAAATGTCGATATTCCGTTTTCCTTTTATTTTTGATCTGCATATCTGTATCTTTAATTTAAGATTTAGATTATCGATTTCTGTTTAGTAGTTTTCTTTTTATAAGCATTTTTCAGAAACTCTGTGTATATCAGTTTTTACCTATACCTCAATTTTCTTTTGCGTTTCCTGAAATATAAAGTTTTTCAACAGTTAGGAACTTTTTCTCATTAACTATAAAAGATATCAACATGTTTTGTTTTATTATTTCTTCCCCATTAATAGCTCTTTGATTTAAAATGAGGAATTTTAAATATCTCTGCTAAAAACAGTTATGCAATTTTAAATAGTATTTTTTTTGGGGGGGGTTTTAATACATATTTTAAAACAATCACTGTAAAAGTATTTTTTATACTGTGAAATATCCTCACTTTAAATCAAAGAGCCATATGTAAGGAGCAAACTATAAAAAAATCATAATGACATCTCATATCGTCGGTCAAATGACAAAACCACGAATGTGCAGATTCTAGGGACTTGCGGTTTTTGAAAAATAAAACCGTTTCTCGGTTTAATCGGTCCTTTTTTTCCCTCCGATTTTTAACCGGAACCAGTTAAAAGTAACTAAAAACCATTCCTTTGAAAAACCGGTTCTAGTTGCTTGGTTGGTTGAACGACTCCGGATGTCTATCTAGGTTAGGTTTGAAATATGGTAGTTATGAAGATGTTTGTTGCCGCGTAATGTGTCATAGGAATAGCATTACCAGTAGCATAGTTCTTGAAACCTTTGGGCATTATCCGCAGCGAGGGAGTTAATAAATAATGAACCCATATCATACAAATCCAATGTGATATATTTTAAGACGCCATAATCCATTGATTTATCTAATTGCATTAAATTTTTTCTTCAGTTTAGGGGCTCGTCACTTGACTGTGATTCTTAATTACGACTCCCGTTGCCAACTGCCGTCGTGTAGCTCTGGAGCGAAGACAATGCAAACTAACAAACTTTCAGTTTAACCGGTTAAAATGTTTATTCAAACCGGTTCTTCAGATTTTACTGGTTCAGCTAAAGAAATGTTTTTGCCCATTTAACCGAAGCCAAAAACCGGTTTAACTGTTTCCGGTTTTCCATCCCTTTGCACTTTTGTGTTTTTGCACATTCGTGGTTTTGTCATTTTACCGACGATATAGTTCCTGAGAAAAATGTTCCTAAAGTTAGTAAAATTAACATGGTCGAGAAAGAACAATCCGATTCCCCTTAAAAATCCCCCCCCCCAACGCTTTTTACTATGCTTAAGAGGGATTGTCAGTCCTATAGAGCTAATGCATAGGATTTAGAATCATAACTTCCGCAGAAGTATTGCTTTGCCATGTTAGCCCTTTTCCCCCAGGTATGGGAATCAACATAACATCGAAATGAAACCATTTTGAAACGAAACTGTTATATAGTAAGTTAATTATATATTTTTGAAGTTTAAAAATGCCAAAAATATACAGCAGATGGCGACACTATTTTAAAACTTTGTCAATTAATAATTAAATAACCGGATGATATTTTCTTTTCAATTTTGTTTTAAATTGATGTTATGACGATTCCCATACCTGGTGAAAATGGGATAACATGGCAGAGCAATACTTCTGCGAAAAGTGTGATTCCAAAACTAATGCATTAGCTCTATGGGACTGATAGTCCCTCTTAAAAGTGATCGTCTCTAAGGGGTTTCAAATTTAAAAAAAAATGTTAAAAAGAACTAGGATACATCCTTCCTGATGTTCTGAAAAGTTTTAAAAGACTCCAATATTTCGACATTTTAGTTTTCTAAAAATGAGTTTAATAGAGTGGAGTTATCTCAAGGAGTTATAAGCGCCCTGAGGTCCTTTGAAAAAAGGCTACATAATTCGAATTTGGCATAGACATACCACTTAGCATGCTGGTACAAAAAACTCGTATAGGTATTTAAATATTAAATTTTTAATTTTTCGGATAACCATAGTTTATGTGCTGGAAGGTGACTCCGTTTTTTTTATTTTGTTTAGATTGAGATAAAATATTTAGTTTCAAAACTTTAGAAAATATTTCACAGGAGAGACTCAAATATAGAGTTGCTTGAAAAAGTTCAGCATAGGGCTACAAAAATTATTAAGGGGCTATCTGGTATTGATTATGATAACAGATTGCGATCTTGAAACATGTATTCCCTGGAAAACAGGAGAGCTAGGGGTGATTTAATTCAGTTATTCAAGTTCATAAAACAGGGACACATGGAGGGCTTAGGTTTTACCTTAAATAGCCGGAGCAGAGGACATGATCAGAAATTCAATAAATCGTGCTTTAGAAGGGAGGTAAGAAAACATTATTTTTACAATAGAGTTGTCAATGAGTGAAATGCTTTACCAGATTATGTTGTGCATTCGAAGAGAGTAGAAGATTTTAAGAAGAAACTTGATAGTCATTGGAAACTGGTAATGTATTAGATTTATTTTGGACCAACCTTGCTGGGCCTCTGGCCTGTTGTTGGTCGACAATTTTTGTATTTGTATTTAAATAATTACAAAGGATAATAATCCTAACAATATGAATGGGAACATAAACGAAAAAGCTGGGATCTTACTATTGTTTCGGAAAAGAATGTATTAACATAAAAATAAAGACTCGATATCGGAAACGTAAGTTTTATTTTCACTAATTCCTTTAAAATAGTAACAATTATAACTTTATGTAACCGGATCATGTTTATCTTCAAATTCATTTTATTTTTATACTATTATTATTTACTTTTTAAATACCCATTAAAAATGCCTAAAGTATAATTAGAAATATATTGTAAGATTAAAAGGTCTATGTTATTACTGACGATACTTTTTAAATCCACGTGAAAAGTAATTACTTGAAAACCGGAATAGGATAGTAGTATTTTTAGACTAAATTATGAGACTTATTGTTCAGTTTTAAATTATATTTTTTACGAATTTGTAAAAAAGAGTTCAGTTTTCATTTACTTATGAAGCTCATAAACACTACTCTTAGTTATTCTTCGAAATTTAAGGATACAAAATTCAAAAATTAAATTGATATTCTTTGATCAGTCACCACTTGCACTCGAACGTGGGATTGATTTATAAGTTATCGCAGTCTAACTTAAATAAATAGATTTAAAGTAAATTGCAAAATGCTGTATTTAACGATTCAGCGATCTTTGAGACATGTTTTCCACATTAAACGTTATCGTAAATAGATTTAATCTCTTTAAAATCTAAAGGAAAGAGAAATGTAGACTATCAATTGAATAAAGGTAAATTTCAAAAGTTATTACTTATTTAACTCTGAGACCAAGTTTCCCTCTAGTAAACTTCAGTCTTTTTATAAGAAAAGTTTACTTTTTTTTCATATCTTCACATTATTAAATACCACAACATTCGCAAAAGCATGTAAACATACCTAAGATATCTGCATTGTTAAAACAAAATACATATTATTATTTTAAAATTATGTCAAAAGTATACTTTTATTAAGTTCATATATAGTTTTATAAATCAAGATGGTTAAAATTAACGCGACTATTTATTCTATTCATAACCTAGCATTTTGAAATAAATTTATAGCCCTTTAAGACCGGCTATCAAATGGCGATTATTTAAGTTTATGAGACTAAATTTTAGAATTTTATCGAAAAAATGACTTAAACAGCATCAATGCCAGCAACTCCTTAAAAACAGTCATTTTTATCCAAATAACGAATGGTGCAAGTCAGCTGCTTCGGTATCGATATTTTTGAAAAGCTTGAACATTCAAGAGAATGATAGTAATGATAGTGATAACTCGGTCTTAAAGGAATAGTAAAGTTAGTTTTAATTTATTCTGGGTTAATAATTAATTGTTGCAAGTGTTTCAGCAAAATTGATTATGATCAATGTGTGGTTATTTTTAATTTACTAGAAGGCACGACCTCTGCTCGCTATCGCTCGAATTGAAAATTGAAACTTTAAGTTCCTTTTACTTTTTAACTGTTAAACTTGTTTCCACCTGTTTAAAATATAGAATATATACCATTCTAATAATTTTTAAATTAAAAGTCTTGCTAGGCTTTTTAAAAACTTTTTCTACATAGTTATAAATATAAAGTTAAATTTTAAATGCATTAAAACAGGCAACACTTTTCCAATATCTTTTACCTCCCAGACCATATCGAATGTTAATTATATAATCAATCAAGGGCCAAAGGCATCAAAGGTTAAAGATAATATCGGAAAAAAATACAACAACCATTTTACTCTAAAGTAAATCAGGTAATAACCCTTAACCGCTAACGTTAAAATAGAACGCTATCACTGCAAAACACACAATTCTACCTGAGCCTTTCTAACATTAACATCGATACCGATCTCACTGTATCCGTAACGCGATAATCTTTTTTTTTCAGCAGCACAAAAACTACTCAGCCCCTGGTATATCATATCGCATGCTCGACCAATCAAGCGACGCTGTTTATCTGCATTATCGGCAACCTTAACTGCGAACACAAAAAGGCGGGCGAAACTGTAGTGGCCAAAGACTTCTAAAAAGAATAGACTTCGCATTCGCAAACCTGAAAAGGGACCAATATCATACCCAAGTCATATTGGTTTGGTGGCACTAGTTACCGTGTTTTCATAACCCTTAAGTTAACTCAAAATATTTTGTTAGTTCCTTTATATAAGAGTGGATGATTTTACATGTGTTTGAAATATTAAAAATTTAAAAGTACATTACTGGCAATTACTTTCAAATATTTTTAAAATCCTTAGAATGCCATACGAAGAGGCATGTTTCAAGTTTTGAGTGGCAACAGAAATGCTGAAAAATAAATTATTTCAGAAGACTCGATTGGTAAATCAATATCACGTGGGAACAGAGAACCAATCAGCACAACGATCGAAGGAAACAGGAAGGAAAGCTGGAAGAATACGTCACCTGAAACAGCTCCCACTTTTTGTAACCAAAAGGCTTCTTAAGTAAATATAACTTCTTTTAAAGTCTTTAAAAAATGTATTATGTGAATTGCTTAAACTTCTAGGTAAACAAAATATAAGACAAATGAAGTCCTGAATATTTCAGATACGACAAATTAAGTTACGCTAAAAAAATAATTTAAGAAAACTTAAAATTAAAGATTTTATACGGAAATGAAGGCGTTAATGGTGTTCACAAAGTCGTCTTGAATGGGTTATACAGGCCAATTCAGTAATTCGTTTTAGTCTAGACCCACTTTACTTACCATACCCTTAGTGACGTCAGCCAAATCGACGTGATTGTGATCACATGACGAGGGAATAAAAACCTTTTCAAACATTTTTTATTAATTATTTAAAGATTTATTTTGTCAAAAATATATACGTTTGTTATTTTTAAGTTTTATCTTTAATCTATAATTTAAATAATATTGGAAGATATTTTAGCGATACAGTTAAGTACCTTATTCAGTAATTCATCTTAATCTAAGACCCATCCTGTCTTTCTACTATTCCATTGTCTTGCCACGTCGTTGGTGGTAGTAAAATGGAACAAAAATGTCCGGGTGTCCTCTGGGGAAAACCCGAACCTTTGTTCTTGTTTGTCGAGGAATAATATGGGAAAGGATAATGAGGGGTTTTTTTGTACGCTAAAGGTCGCTGTTTGGAAGAGTTGAAGCCCCTCGGGACCAGGTATTCTTCCATGGTTGCTGAGTATTCGAAATCGGAACGACCGGCAAGCCTTAGTAGTTTGAGAAGATGGGGGGAGGGGGGGGGGGAGTTTGGCTTTTAATGTTACTGGATGAGGTAGAAAGTCATTGAGAAATTTGAAAGATTATGATGATATCGTATGAGTTATCCAACGGCAAAAGCCACTGTCCTCACTGTTTAAAATGTAAGGGAAAAAATGCTATACATGCTGAAAATAAACTAACTTCATAAAGATATAAATTTGTAGATTATATTTAAATAAATAGGCTTTATATTTTTTACTTTGGTTTTAAATATGAAGCTGTGTAATAAATAGAAAATAAAGCAATTATCAAAATAAGTTAAAAGCTAAGGGTAATTAACGCTACACGACTTTCAATTACCGCACAAAAAATCAATAAATTTAAAAGTAATTATCTACCCTATATGGAAATTTCAAACAACCGGCAAGCCTTAGCAGTTTGCGAAGATGGAATAATTATATAACATTCATAAATATAGCAATTTTATAAACAAAAAACCCTGTAACATTTTATATTTCAATATATATTTGAACTTATCTTTAGTCATCTAATGATTACCATTTATTGATCCTTCCAAATCCACATGCACCCACGTTAAAGTAAACAACATTTCAATCAAAAATCATTAAAAAAAGAAACATAAATCATCAATCTGAACAACATTTGAAAAACATCTGCCAAAACATTTACGAACACCGGAGAAAATCTATCATAACTTCTTCCATATTTGCAATAAAAACGGAATTTATTCGTTAAAGTGAATATTTTTTTATCATTTTCGCGAAGGTTATTTTCGTAGGATACGTTTTCAACGTGATTTAAAGAGGCAAGTTGGAGGGGGGAATCTCCATATCTTTAAAGAGGAAAAAATTTAAAATTCCTGTTTTCTATTAAGTTTAATAGAAGCAATAAATGGGATCTGGAAAAAGTAGGTCGACTGAAACTCGAAAGTAGATTGAATAAAAACCGTAGCAGAAAAAGGGGTGCTCAAATATTTAGGTTTTTAACTGTTAGACCTATGAATTCCGGTTTTAATATTCTTGTAAAAACATAGCCTATAGATTACATTGCTAGCTAACCCTAACAGCCATGTGACGATAGTATGTGACGAAAAGCGATATCACATACAAGTCACTGAATATCGCTGTGATGTCACATTCAAAGTCACTTTTTTGTCACATAGAAGTTGAATGTCCGCTTTAGTTACGTATCTTCTACGTAACATGGATATCGACGATATCACAGCAATGTCGCATTTTGAGTTGACATCACTGCGATATCACATACAAGTCACAATATGATGTCACTGCAAGATCGCATAGTGACATCCCTTTGATATCGCATACCAGTCGCATTGTGACGGCGACTTACGCGATATCACTGTGATGTCACATACTTGTCACATTGCGACTGTGACCTAGAGTGACAAAAAATTACGTTGCAGCGACGTAACTGTGACAAACCTGGCTGTTAGGGAAGTTAAGTGAACAAAAAGCTTATTCGATTTTGTTTTATAAAGATAATTTATAAATTACAGTAGAGTCCTGCTTATCCGCAAGGTACGGGACCGGAGCACTTTCGGTTAATCGATATTCTATAGGAATTTTCGGATAATCGGGAATCATACACAGCAGGCCTAGAAAAACGACCAGTAACCCGGGACGAAAAAGAACCCGATAATGAAGATGAGCCAGAGTCTAACAAAAGCGGCATTTCGCATACGGAAGCTACAAAGATCTTAGATCAGGCCCTCAGATTCACAAAAGCGCAAGGTGAAGCCACTACTTCAGACGTTTTCTTGTTTAAAAGATGGCGGGACAGGGCTGCTTTAACACGAACCAAATTGAGCAGCAAAAAAAAAATAGTATTATTAAAAATAGTAATAATATAAAATAAATCCAACTTTGTAAGTACGTGTTAATTTTTTGTGTATTTCTTTATTTATGCGTTTATATAGTTATGCGTACATTTCATATTTTAGCAACAAAAAAATTCCGGAGCCTTTCGGTTAAGCCGTATTTCGGATAACCGGGATTCGGATAACCGGGACTCTACTATTATAAAATTTTATTATAATGTTCTTATTAAAAAAAATTAATGATTATTTGTAATTATTATAATAAGATTTTCCTACATTATTTTTTATTAATTACTTTTACTTTTAAAAAAAATGTCCTCTCAAAATCAAATATTTGCAAATTATTTTCATTGCTAATGCATTTAGCGTACAATTACGCCTGGAGATTACAAACTAATTGACAATTAAAGTGTAAAAATAGATTCACTAGTGGACTCGCAAGGTAAATTTGAGTAAATTTGTTGATAAAAGTTTTTTTAAAAATTTAACTTATATTAATACTTTATTCCTAAACCATAAAACGCTCGGTATATTTTTATGGAAAACATAAAATCGCATTTTGTCGTCTTAGACTTAAGCGAATTCACGACTCTGCACTCTAAAAAAGACATTTTGAAAACGGAGTAAAAAAAAGTACTCAAATTGAAATAGATCGCAAATAGTCAAAATGATTCCAAGTTTAATTTTACTCACACACACACAAGTTCAAAACTGGTACTCTTTTGCGGGTTCCGGACATAATTCCGACTGCCGATAGCCCGACAGGACATAACCCGACGAGAAAATAAGGCAGACAGGGTCGAAATCGTGACAAATCAAGAAATTATTGCCGTTATGCTTAATTAAGGGGGAATGGGCGCGCTGGACCGCGGGTCTCCAAACTCAAGTGCCTCAGTGTTAATCCAATGGCGAAAAAACTATTTTCTCTGCCACATTTCTCCAGCTGTATTGAATATTTTTACAAACGGTTTTTTTTAATGATAAATGTAGTACTTACAGGTCTCTATCTTCCCACTTTTGAAATTGCTTCGAAATATTTTGTGTAAATTATTTATTGAAAATTAAAAAAATATTCGAACCCATTTCAAAAAGTGGAAGGTCGGACCTGTAAGTCAACTACATTTATCATATAAAAAATCCGCTTGTAAAAATATTCAATAAGCGGAGAAATGTGGCAGAGAAATTTTTTTTTCTCCATAGGATTAACACTGATGCACTTTGCTTTGGAGACCCCCGGTCCAGCGCGCCCATTCCCCCTTAAGCGAATTCGCGTCTTTGCACTCTATAAACGACATTTTGAAAACTGAGTAAAAAAGTACTCAAATCAAAATATATCGCAAATAGTCAAAATGATTCCAGGTTTAATTTTACTCACACGCACAAGTTGAAAACTGGTACTCTTTTGCGGGTTCCGGACACAATTCCGACATCCGATAGGCCGACAGGACATAAATCCGACGAGAAAATAAGGCCGACAGGGTCGAAATCCTGACAAATCAAGAAATTATTGCCGTTATACTTAATAATTAAGGGTAATTTAATCAATAGTTCTTGCAATAGTATTTTTTGCTGTCGGAATCGTGGTCTTTCAGCATTTCGGCTGTCGGGCTTATGTCTCAGACTTCTGCTTTGCATGCTCAAACCTTGAATGAATATACTCAAGAATAAAACACTTGGTTTAACTTAACACTCGCTTTAACTTTTTGAGCTTGCCCCATTCGCATTTTTCAATTGCTCATTGATGTAATAATGTTCGTTAAATCCTCTGATAGCATTATAATGAAAATATGGATTTTTTTATAAGGAACAACAGAAGTTTAAATATGATAGCCTTAAACTATTTTTTAAAAATTTAACAGCAAAAAATTTAAAGTTTCTGCTAGAAAACTCTCCCAGGCAGGCATAAAGTTCCTTAAATAACACTGGTCTACAGTGATTTTGTTACCCTAGATATGAATATGATTTTGGGTCTATTTATGCACACAATTCATGAAACTATCAATGATTTTGTTAGATTTGCTCTGATTTTTTTTTTAAATCTTTATTTTCATTTTACAATACAAAAATCAAAAAACGAGAAATAAAATAACAGATATATTTTTAATGTCAGTAATATTTTGAGAAATTAGGATACATCGAAATAAATATAGAGGAAAATGTCGAAAATATATTTTATATTTCTATAAAACGCCTTTTATGAGCTTTTCTTTTATAATTTTTCAGGGGACAATCTCTTTTCAAAGACCAGCAGTAATCTGCCATCATGTGATAATCCCATCGACCCTGATATCTTTCCTCCACCACTTTTAGATCTTGGTGAAACCGCTCTCCCTGTTCCTCACTATAATTTCCTAAATTATCCGGAAATTTATCTAGATGATTGCGAAGATAGTGTAATTTAATACTGATATTTGCTCCTAAAGTCTGAAAGTTTGGCAGCATGTTTTGCACAATTTCTTCATAATTCGCTGCTTTATGGTTACCTAGGAAATTTTCGACAACCAACACAAACTTTTCCAAGCTTTACTTTCCGGAAGAGTCATAACTTTGATAAAATCAGAGTCTTTCATCAATTGCCGTATTTGAGGACCATCAAATCTTCCACCTTTCGATTTTTCCATACTAAGCTTTGGAAATTTTCTGCAAATATAATTAAAACAATCTCCGTCCTTGTTCAACGCTTTTACAAATTACTTTATCATATCTAACTTAATATGTAATGGTGAATAAAAAATGGTATAAAAATGGTGATGGTAATGGTATGTAAATGGTGTCATGAAAATACGAGCACATTGAGAACTTTCATGAATATATTCGTAATCTGGGCACGTAAAAATTTGCGATGATATCCAGGGCAACAAAACAAAACTTTTTTTTGTAGAGCTGTGTAATCTATTAAGATGAAAACCTTCATGTTTAATAATAGATAAGTCTTCTACCAGGCCAGATTATTGCGTACATTTCTAGATGAGAACCAAATTTTTTTTCAATTAAAAAAACATATTTCTACTCTTTCTTCATGTACCATTTACAAGATTCTTATAAATAGTGATAATTAAATCACTCTAGTTGGTCAGTTTTAATTATTTAAACTTACTGGATGATTTACAAATAAACTCTCGTAAATCGTCTACTCCAGTAAAAATATTTGAGCATGTTAATATTTTTGTTATGTTATTTTAAAAAATATTTTGGCAAAAATAGTTATTTATGCAACAAGTGCGAAAAGTAAGGCTCTTTTAAACGAGTTGAATAAATTATTCACGCGTTTAAAAAGGCTATTTTCGACGTGTTGTCATACACTATTTTTTTATGATAACGTGCAAAAAAAGTATTTATTAAATTTTCATTGAAAATTAACCAGGCATAAAGTAAATTTGCTTTTGAAGAAAAAAACGAAACGTTGGTGCTGCTGAATTTGGATTTAGAATTAGAAATGTTATGCAATAATTATGAACTTCCATATGATATAGAAAGGCTGCTAACGATGCTACTTTAAATTTTCTTCCCGATAAGTCCAGAAAAGTATATGAAGCGTATGTGTGATGTATGTATGATTATTTATATTAATGATTATTTTAAAATCACGTGCAACAGTATTTCTTAGATTTGCTTTGGAAATAAGACGCCAAATAAAGAGTCACGTTCAAATAAAGAATTTTACACCAATTACAAAACCGCCGAATAAAATATCACGCTCAAATAAAGAATTTTACACCAATCATATGCTCTTATTTACTTTGTCGCACTAGTGCGTAAAAGTAACTTTGAAACGCAATTTCGTTAAAAGCATCACTTTTGCCACGATTATTGATTTGAAAAGTTAGTTTTTTGCACGATATTACAAAAAATTCTATTTAATGTACATTTATTCGGTTTAATAAACCCTTTTAATTTGTATTTCATCGTTTTCTAAACTTAAATTTACGATCGCAAGTTTCATTGTTTAAGAAACAGCAAAATATTTAGTGGTCTGATCATTGAAACAAACTGGGAAAACTAAAGGAACAAAGTAAATAATATCTTTTTTGCAAAGGAATATCTACAGCTTCCTGACACAAAAACATTTTATATAAATTTTCTGAACACCTAGCAACAGTGTTGGGCAAATTTTAATTCCAAGAAAATTAAAGATTAACAATTAATTAATTGGTAAATGAAACCACAAAAACTAACAATTAATCAATAGTAATTGTGGGAAATTACAATTAACAATTATTGAATTGTTAACTGTAGTTGTAACAATTAACAATTAATTAATTTTCAATTGTTTTGTTAATTTTAATTAAAAATAACAATTAACCAATTTTTTATTCGTCTTAAGTCTAAGACTTACAGCTTAATTTTCCTAAATTACATTTTAAACATAAAGTTAATGTTATTTAATGTCAACATAAAGTTATTGCAATTTTAATTGTGAGTTACAATTGACATACGTTAATCGAATTAATTTAATTGCAAGGTGCAATTAAATGTTCAATTGCGATTAATTTAATTGCAATGACTTTTTTAGTCAATTAACAAGATAATTGACAAATTAATTGATTAATGCCCAACACTGCCTAGCAATCCTCGGGGCTGGGGAGCCGAGTAGATTAAGGCGTTCGCCTTGCATGCGTTAAGTCCCAGGTTCGGGTCCGGATATCGCCAAAATAACAGTCGACCCATAAACGGCCCATGCAGCCAAAAAATGTCTGACGAATAATACCCCACGTAGTGGTAGTGCACGTTGAATAGACTTCTAAGTCCCAATGCTGGGTCGCTGGGTACAATGTCGCCCTTAAAAATTGCGTTGGGTGCCTACACAGGTGTCGGCTCGTCACTTGACTGTGGTTTTAAATTACGACGCCTGTCGCCAATAGCCCTCGGGTAGCTCTAGTGCGACGATAATTCAAACTAACCTAACCTATTCTCATAAAAAAAATACCTACAGCACCCTGACAAAAAAAACATTTTAGAAAAATACCTAGCAATCCCCGAAACAATATTCCACTGTAATCCTTTAAATACCCAGCTAAATTGAAAACGATATTTTACTTAAATGTTCTGAGCATCAACTATTAGAAAAAATAAATCCAGGCTTTTCGATAGCTTATTCAGCTAACTAAGCAATGCGTCGTGAAAAATCCAGCTACTTTGAAAAAGGTTGTTAATTATCTACAAAAGAAACAAATTATGGAACCATCCCCCTAGGTTTATTAATAGCAGGCTTTATAAAAAAAAGAGAGAGAAAACCAAGTTTTATCTGTTTTGTATTGTCGTTAACAACGAGGTTCTTAGTAAAGAGTATGTATTCTGCAATTATGTTTTTCCACTGGAATTCACTGTCACTTAACCCGCTTCCACACAACAGTTATGTTTAACAGGTAAAAAGGCGCCAAACACAGCATTAATTCTATTTTAAACATTTACATGCTAAATTTGGCTAGTTTCATTTATTTTATTTCGAAAACTCAATAATTATTACTTATCGTTTGCAAAAATTATTTTATATTTCAAAGAATAAAGATGTAAAATTCCTCGCTTTTAAATAGCATAAAAATATTTCATATCAACATACAAAGAATCTCGTAGTGAAATATATTTGACGTCATTTCAAACTGATCGATGTCGCAAAAATAAATTTATTTTAATTTATTGTCTACAAGAATTAAAGTTTCTCGAGCGATTGTTGCGAATGGCAATGGTGATTTAATTCTAATAAAAATGGCTTCCTAAACTTTTTAAATGAGCATTCAATTTTGCAGTTTTTTTAAATAAGTGAAGTACTTCGAATTTGAATTATTTTCTGAAATGTTCAATGTATTCTAATTTCGATGCGCTGAATTTATTGACGTATCACACTTGTCCGTAGCATTTGTAGTTTGGGCTATGAAACTGGGTGACAGACGGACTGAACGATTATAATACCTTCCACTTTTTACGTTATAAACGTAGTATTTGAGCTAAAATAGCAACATAACAATATTTTATTTTTTCAATGCAGGAATTTTGTTGATAACACACACCAAATTTATTTTGTCCAAACTCAACTGGCGATCTCGAGAACAAACGATTATTTTATCCATGCGCAATTGACACTAAACTGTAAACTATATTGTTTTCTAAAATGTGTACAACAAAGTTATAACATTCATTTAGTACCTAATAGTATATATTTTTTAAACCTCAATATAAATATTTTTCCCAAACATGAAAAACAAGATGCTGAACTGCATTTCGGAAGAATCCATGCGAGCTGCGTCTCAATTTTTTTGCTAATGCGTTATTATTTTGTGCCATCACAATTTTTGTATTGTTTTATTACAACTTGTAACAGCTGGAGAAAACACAATTTTTTTATTGTATTGAGAGTCAACACATGTTTTTTTCTGAATGTACCTTTCATTATGTGATTTGTAGTGATTATTTTTCTCAAATAATGATAGTTAAGTTAAAGTAGCAATTTAAGTTTTCAGTAACGGTAATAGTGATTGATTTTTAATTCAATTTGAATAAAATACACTTGTTGGACAACTTGCCTTCTTTTTTGTTTATTTATTATATTGACGATTATGGCGATCAATATAAAAAGTTAGTTAATAGTTTTCTAAGATTCAGAAAATTAAGTTTCATGTCACTCAAAAGTGATATTTCAAAATGCAGTAGATCTCGGTATATTTAATAATCTGACAAAATCGCTCTTAAACACAATAGGGAGTAAGTTTCATATTACCAAAGATACACTGCTCAAACCAATTAGGGGAGCGCATAGTTTAAACCCTTTCACCCCCATTTGGAATCCTCAGCATGCGATTTTCATCTCACTAAGTTAAGCTCGCACCTATTTATCGTTAGATAGAAGAATCATGTTTTTTTAAGAATTAAACATTGTTTGCTTTAATTAAATGAAAATATGAAAAACATGATAAAATAAATTTCACTCTGAAATAATTTTATGAAATAGATTTATTCTAAATTCTTCCCGCTTGGATTCTTAGATGTTTAAAAAATTTAACTTTTTTTAACGAACAAGGCTTTGAAAAAATTATTTTTATAATTTATTCAAAAGTTATGATTCCAATTTTTCCCCTTAAACTTTAGTTAAAAAAAATTAAGGTTCTTTTTCCCTGTTTCTTACCATTTCATTCTGGATACATAATGAATCTATTTCACAAATTTTAGATTTGTAGAATACAAAATAAAAGGTTGGAACTGAAAGGGTTAACAAAAGTACGCAAAGTGCTCCCCTAATTGTTTTGAGCAGTGTAGTTTCTTTCAGTTTAAATGAACATGAGCCAAATACCAAAATGTTTCTTTTCTACTCTTCTTTTCAGCCGATAAACTACTGGTCTGCGTCTAATTAGATATGAGAAGAGACACGGAAAATAATTTTATTAGTTTCACTGTGTACTTTATGTTGTTTGCGATTGTTATTTAGGCTCTGATAACCTTACGTTGGCAACTTTTTTATTATCTCGGCTTGATGTGATTTAGGGGTTATCTTATTGGCCTCTGTTTGATATATTTAGATTTTTAAAAATAAATTGTATTTGTGATTAATATAGGCGTTGGTGAAAAAAAGATAATCAGTTTTCATGTAGTCTTTTAACCTTCCAAATGACTCGGGCTCTTTTTGCTGCAGAAATTTAGAAAATAAATTCTTTATTTGTCAATTACACTGTAAAAAACTGTTGTTTTTACAGTTAAAAACCATATTTTTTTACAGTAAAAAACTGTTCATTAGAAAAACAGTTTATAATCCTGAGGATCCTGGTCCTTACCTCTTACAGGAACCTCTTGCGTGAGAGCCAAATACTGTACCGACTGCGACAAAGTAATTACTCGGTCGCGAGGGCTAGTATTGGGTATTTTATTTTAGCAGGTAGAAACTGTTAAATTAACGGGGGAAAACTATTACATTAAAAGTTTTTCCCTGCTTAATTAACAGTTTCTCCCTGTTAAAATTACAGTTTTCCTGTAAACAAATTACAGTTTTAAACTGTAAAAAAACAGTTATTAACTGGCGTCAAAGTTGACAGTTTTTAACTGTAAAAACAACAGATTTTTTACACTGTAGAATTAGGTTTATTTTGAAGAGATGACTTCAAAATCATTTCCAAATGAAAAAAAGTAAAATAACTATAATAATTATTTATAAAATGGGAACTTTTCTGTTTCGCGTTCACAAATCTTGCCAAACGGAATCTTTGGGGACAAACGGAATTTTTTCCTGTGACAAAACGCAGTATACAGAGTTACAAAACACGCTTTACACAGTTATAGGACAACAGTATACACAGTTAGAGTGACTATAAGAAATATTCCGGTTGTACATTTTCGGCGACTTTATCACTTGTGCCAGCGAAATGGAAAAGTACCCCAAAAAAAGAAAGAAAAATATTATAGGATAGTTCATTTACATCAGAGAAAAGTTGAACAAGAGTAATTAATGGATTGCAAAAATAATTAATTACATATCCTTTGGGTTACCTACAGAAAGAGTTCTAAAACATTTTTAAGGCCTTTGGAGAAATCTTAAAAGTACTGCCAATAAAAATTTTACTACTTTAACGTACATTTTCAATTGTTCATATCTTTTACGCATATCATAATATATTATATTTTTATTAATATTTCAAATCACTAAATCTTAACTTTTAGGTTATAAATTATAATTCCATTTTCGTTTCTTTTTTAGTGTACCTATATTTTGTTATCTTATTTACAAGACCCCAATAAATTTCTCCGTGACTATGCTTAGAATACATACATCATTAACTGGTGCATGTTAAATCTGTAGTGGTACAATGTTTTGGCGTCTTTAAGATATCGCTATGAGTTTACTTCGAGTGGCAGCTCAGGTGTGGGTTTCTTCGCCTAACAGTGGTTCCAAATTACGAGATGGGGGCTGGGGAGCCCAGTCGGTTAAGGCGTTTGCTTTGCGTGCGGAAGGTCCCAGGTTCAGGTCCGGGCATCGCCCAAATAACTGTCGACTTAGAAACGGCCAGTGCATCCAAAAATACCCAACGAATAATACCCCTTGTAGAGGGAGTGCACGTTAAATATGCTCCAAAGTCCCAACACTGTGTATGATGTCGTCCTTAACTGTTGCGTCGGGCATCATCTGACTGTGGTTCTAAATAACGACGCCCGTAACCGATAGCCCCCGTGTGCAACGGTAATTCAAATTAAACTAACCAAATTACGAGATACGACGGCAAAAACACTCGTGTAGCTCTAGTGCGACATTATTTCAATCCAATCTCAAGGTAATCCAACCGCTTAACCCCAATCCAAGTCCCTACATCTCCCCCATCACAGAAATGCGATTCATTTTGTAATTGGATTGATGCAGAACACAAGGATTTCTATTTTTCCAAAACAAAAAAAAGGAAACAAAACATCCTAAACTTCTTACACGGATTTGTTTAGACAAATTGGGGCTTGTTTGTTCCACTTTTGTGTGTTTCAGTTGAAAGGATTTGACTTTGATTAAGGAAAAAAGAACTTTTTTGTGTGGATGGATGAAGGAGATGAAAATTCTAATTCATTCTCCCGACTTGTTTCTTCGAAAGAAGGAGTTGAGATAAATGGACCTCAGCTGACGAAATTCTTTTTCTGCATATTCTAAAATCCTCATCTTGGTAGAAAAAGGAATAAGTATTTTTTTCCTTTATAGAAATAGGGAATAAGTACAATTTTTCTGCATATTCTAAAATTCCTATGTTAGTAGAAAAAGGAATAAGTATTTTTTTTCTTGGTAGAAAAAAGGAACAAGTAAAAAAATTTCTACGAATTTTAAAGTCCTTATCTTGGTAGAAAAAGGAAATAAGTACATTAGTTTCTTGAGTATTCTAAAATCCTCTTCTTGGTAGAAAAATGGAATAAGTAAAAAAAATTATGAATATTCTAAAATCTTCATCTTGGTAGTAAAAGGGAATAAGTACATTTTTCTCTGCATATTCTAAAATCCCCATTTTGGTAGAAAAAGGGAATAAGTAAATTTGTTCTGAAGATTCTAAAATCCTCATCTTGGTAGAAGAAGGGAATAAGTACGATTTTTTCTGAGGATTCTAAATTCTCCATTGTGGTAAAAAAGGAAATAAAAAAATCTACACATTCAAAATCCTCATCTTGGTAGAATAAAGGAATAAGTACGAAAGTTTATCTTGGTGGAAAAAGGGAATAAGTGCAATTTGTTCCGTATATTCTGAAATCCTCATCTTTGTAGAAAAAGAGAATAAGTAGAATTTACAACAAAAGTTACAAGAATTTACAAGTACAAAATAATTTCAGAACGCATGTAAGTAACAGAAAAGTAGGCTATTTTAGTCCTTTTAGAACTTTTTAGTACGATTATTTTGGCATCAGAATTTGAATTCTATATTAGATAAAGGTATTATGTCGATTAAAGTTCAAGAAAAATAAACAAAAGTAATTGTGTTTCTGTGCGTATTAATTAAAAAATTTCAAATTCGTTTATTCTATTTTATGTAGATTTTTGTATAGCAGAGATATAGTAATAATTTCACTTCTAGATAAACAATTTTTTGAACTTGTATAAGGCAATAATTAAACATTTTTGTTGTTTGCAAAAAGTAGTATGCTAATAAACAGTAAAAAGTTTGGATATTATTTTTATTGATAACCCAACTTTAAGACTAGATTTACCACTTCAAACATTATAAATATCTTATTCTATCTAATTCTTCATCTTCAAAAATGGTGTCAAAGAAGTTAATGATAATTGCATTTACTTTTTTTTACTTTAATAAAGAAGGCGTTACCCTTTTAAAGTGGTCTTATCTATTCGTCGATTTTTAACTCTTCTTCATTGAAGAATAATTATCAAACTCATAAATTAAGAAAACTACGCTCATTAACGCGAGCTCTTTTCATTTCACTTCAGAAAATTATCAAATAAAACAAGCAAACGATCTTCACACCACGTGAGACTTTCGAATATTTTTTGTGAGATTTTTGCTTGTTTAAAAGAAAAAAAGAAGCCTCATAAAGAATTGAGCTTTTTATATTTTTCTTTCATATTTTTAATTCAACTTTTTGACATTTTGAAAACGATTTGTTCTTTTTAAGTCTTTTTGGTTTTTTATTCTAAAATGACTCAGTTTTAAAGTGTGTTTTTTTATCTTGGTAATTGGACCTGTTATTACATAAATTATGACTTTTAAGTACAAAAAAAAAAGACTTTTGTAATTGATATTTTGACAACCCGATTCTAAAAAGAGAAGGAATGTTTTCTATGTGAACATCGTGGTTTTTTTTAATGTTTTTAAAATTTTGTTTAAAAATGTTTAATACTATACTTGGTTTCAAATTATTGAAAGGTGAGGTATATAATAACGAAAATTGTCTATTATATTTTAACTCAAATGAAACTATTATTACTACGTGTCTGGTTCTTAGAAAGTCAAACAACTCGGCACTAAAAAACTTTGTTTCATTGATTGAAAATGAGAGTAGAACGAATTCAATTAAGTTAAACAACAACTAATTGACAGTAATAAGAGTAATTAAAATTTAATTGATACAAAATAGTGTACAGTTTATGATGAAGTGTTTCGATTGGACGGTCTTTTTTACGTTGACATCAATAAGGCGTTACGAAAATTCATCAATCGCGATTGAATATCAATCATTGTCAGTTGTGTCAAACGCATTTGCTATCTAATTAAAACGGATAAAATACAAATTGATTAATTAGTGCGATCAATGAGAAAATTAAAGTGTGTTTCGCTCCCACAGTATCCTAATGCATCATTTCGTAATCACAAAATCTGTCAAAATATTTCTATAAAAGGTAGGCATTTTTTTCGCCAGGTATGAAAATCGTAACAAGAATTAGAACAAAAAAAACCATTTTTACAAAATGCTTTCTTGTTTAACGCGGGTTTATTTCGTATATTATTTTATTATAATAGAAATTATGCTTCTTTATTCTATCTACACAGCAAATCGTTCTGCCTTAAATTAAGACCAAAAAGAGGCTTAAACGTGACTTCAGACCCATTAAGAGTCTTAAATGCTAACTATCTTCATTATTTAAGGCATCATAACGTGCCTTAAAAACCTTGTGGCTTCATTTAAGACACCATTGATGACTGAAACGGACAGAAAACGGCATCATTTCAGAAAAATTTATTCTATTGGTTAAATTTTTTATAACCAAAAACACCGAGTACAAAAATATAAGTAAGCTTCCCAACGGTGCCAATAAATTTACTCCAACACCGAAACAAATCTTTTAACATTCCAAAAACACTTCTATTCACTCCAAACTGAAAAAAACAAATACAAAACTTAAACTCTCAACGTTTATTTTCCACCTTTACCCAAGCGCTTCTTAAAACCCAAAGAATGTTAATACGGTCGAACTCCAAATGGGTTTTCCCATTGCTTAAAACTCCCAGGTTTATCCTAGAGTTAAGAAGAAGATGGAGATGCTGCCGGGAAAAATCCAATACAAAAACCGGTTTGCCAAGTGAAGCCATCGTTTGCTTTGTAGTAAGCCCAAACAAACGCTTTCGGTCATAGGCCGGTGGCCTAGTGGGTTTGATCGCACCCTATTACGCTAACAGTCTGCGCACTGTACCGGGTGCTGGTTCGATTCCTGTCTTCGCCCTGGCTGTACTTTCTCTCTGTGTCTGTCTTACTTACTTGACGAAAGTTTATAAGCGGGTCTCTGATCAAGCATACAAACCGGAAAATACATGTACCAACCTACCTACTCTTTCGGCGAAGTATTTGACGTGATATTATAGTGGAGTTTGTAGAGGCGTTCTCTTTCTCTCTCTCCATCGACTTCATGATTAGATTAGTCTAAACGTTTCCGGCTGCTTATTTATAGCCTCCAAAGAACTTTATTACCGTCAAATTTTGTCCCGTTTTATGTATCCGCAGTCAAGTGACGAAGTCGACACCTCAGCTGACACCCAACTGGAGTTCGAGCAACATCGTGCTTTAACGTCGCGGGGACTCCGCAGATTGAAAGAGCACGCCTGTCCCAGTGTACTCGAGGAACCCCTTAAGTAAGTCGATTTTATAATTATTTTTTTTTACTTTTGCTAACAAATATACATCTATAGGATGTGGCCGGTTTAGAACGCGGGACCCTCTGTATGAGAGACCGGTGTCCTGACGACTGGGCTACGGAGCCCCAGATTTGGCGGTTTGACTCTCTATTATAAACTATAATTACAACGCATTTTTCTTACCTGTGGATGGAATTACTGCAATCTTGTGTAAATTCAAATCACGTGCTACATCCTACAACTGTGCGAATAATAATTTTGTATTGTTAATTGATGCTTTTTAAGAAATAAAATAATGCGTTGAACTAACATAGAGCGAGCGGTTTGTTTGGGCTAACTAGAGTTACTTGGTGACTTTCTGACTCTCTAATATAAACTATAAATAAAGCGTATTTTTCTTACCTTTGAAAGGAATTACTACCATCTTCTATAGATAGGGCATATCCTGTCTTAAACATCTCAAAAACTTTAATTTTTAACCTCATTAAACTTAATAACTTAAATTATCTTTTTCATATATCCTTAATATCACTTAGTACTTTAACATCCCAACCACACCCTGTCGTCGACAAACAGTCGCCTAGATCAATCGTTCCCACAGAAACTGTTTAGTCATCACACTTTAAAGTTGATCTTTCAAACTTTCTCATCACTCTGATTGGTCAGTGGAGCAGAGCTCGAGATTTTTCGCCCTATTTGTGGGCATTCGGTCACACTCTCTCGTCAACTGCAGACGACAAATCAACCTTCTCCCGATGACTAGTTACTAAATAAAAGATCTTTAATTACTCCGAAGTTTCCCTGTCGACTTATTTTACATATATATATATATTCATATTTTGTACTTCAGTCTACAATAATCATTTTTTGATTCTATTTATTGTTTTTTTAAGGAATAAAATGATACGTTTCAGCATAAACTAACATTGAGTAAACGGCTTACTAGGGTTGCTTGGCGACTTTCTGGCGGCTTCACTTTGTTCCTCGCCAACCATCTACATCTTCGTAACTCTACGATCCTAGTACACAAAACCGTTCAAAAGACGCGTTCCCTCACTGGTTCTCATGGAAACCGACCGCGTCCATTTCGGGTCGAGGGGTGGAGGGAAGTTGTCATTCGGATTTCTTTCTCTATTGCTTATTTATGGTAATCTGTTTCTCCGTAAACACATTTTCCTGTGATTAGGTTTGTGAAAGACTATTGAAGTTTGATTAAAATTTAATGGGTATTTGATTGTTTTCGTTTGTAAATATTGGTCTTGATTAAAAATAGAATAGAATTTTAAAGTTTAGTGTGAGAAGTGCTGGTTTCATTTCATACGGAGCGAAACGATAATTTTTGCCGTACACTTACGAAGATGCCTCCAAAGCAGCAATGTTAGGTCGGTTGGAACTTTCATACACAACGGAGAAAATATCGCACTTGCGGTTTCATCAACTATATTTGCTCAGGTAACAACAATATTAATGATATATGTAAACAAAAAATTACCGTCGATGTAAAAAAATTCCGCAGTTGAAGTGTAAAACTCTAATTGACTGAACATTGCTTTTGCGAATATACGGCAACAAAAGTTACCGGAAACTTTATGAACCGAGATTTGGACTGGGTGCACAGTGCACACGCACCGATTTTTCCCTTAGCTTTCGCTGCGTGTAAACCTACAGTGGTTTTATAAAATAAAATTGAAACTGCACACAATTGGGTTGTTTCACGTCCTGAATGACAACAGCTCCACGAGTCTTGTTTTATTTTTTTTTATGGAATATTTTTGATAAAATTTACTTAATTAAAGTTTCCCAAGAAACAATATAATAGTTATAATTAATATTTTTTTTCAAGTAAAGATTTACACTAACTCTTCCAATGGTATAAATATTTTTGTTATGGTGCGTTTCATAGCAAAGGTTTTTACAGCAATTTTAAAAATACAATATATGCTTGATTCCAACACCCGCACAGGCGTAACGTTTACCGGCACGAGTGCTATAATATGGCTTATAAAAAATTTTAACAGCCAATCCTTTTTGTTTATTTATTTACTACTACCATACAGAACAAGTCTATTTACAGGTAGAGGACTAAATCAAGACAATTCACAAATACAAGAAACTAAAAGGGAACATCAAAAGAAAAACAAGGAATAAAAATATTAAAATACAAAAATCCAGTAAGGTCAATTATAAAATATGGATAAAACAGAGAAGCCAGCAAAAAGTGTACAAAAAGAAAAAGATTAATAGGACAAGATATTAAACAAGCATCTTTTCTGAAACTCAATATAAGATATACTCAGTATACATACAAATACAACTACACAAATAGGGAAATGATGTCACATTGTAGCTTAAGAAAAGTATCATAGAAAATATCGCTATGAGAGGGCAGGTTATTAACTAGGTCAATGAAATGAGAAATGGATTGGTAATTACGATACTTTTTTAAATAGTGGGTATTACTTAAGACAATTTTATTACGGGTAATGTGTTTAGGAGCGTGAAAATTTAGTAATTGTACTAATGACGGACAATCAATGTTATTATTTATTATTTAAAATAAACTATCGTAAAAAAATTTAAAAATACAAAAAATTTAATCCATTTTAAATCCTTAAGAATTCCTTCTTCTTTCCTTCTTTCTTTTAAATCTTTCCCCCTTAAAAATTTTATCCCTTTTAAATCAGCCTCCTTTCCTCATCGGATGGAATATTTTAAGCATGGTATTCGAACAAAGAATCTGCTTTTTTAACTTGTATCATACTAAAACCATTGAAAATTTTAATAATGTGGTGTCACGAATGTGGTCAAGAACAGAAAAAAATAGTTTTTTTAACCCCTTAACGACGGCTTTGTGAAAACCATTAACACCTACATTATCATATAAAAACTCGAATTTAAATTGTTTTATTTGTTTTTCTTGCAACTAAATTTACCCTCAAGGGGGACCAGACCCCACAAAATTTTCAAAAATGACATTTCAATGTTTTTAGTGTTTCTTAAACTATGCCATCTGAGCTTTACAACGATATCTTAAAATAAAAATTTCAAGTAGTAGAAGTATTTTTAATATATGTTTTTAAAATGTTGTTTAGGTAAAAATCCCCTTATGTTTCATAGGCAAGAAATCACTATTGGTTACTTTAAACGCTTATATCTCAAAACTTACTTTTTCAATGTTCGTATACCTTTTTCTTATAATCTACTATAAGTGTCAACCTGAAATTTTATATACGTATTTAAAAAGTTGGTTTCTAAAATTCGCTGGAGGGATTTGAGTATAACTATCTTACTTTTTTTGCTTTTTAATATTACTGATGTTTTTTAAGGTCAAAAATTTGAAGTTTCACTTAAATATTTATAATTTAAAAACTAAACAAATTTTTAAAAAATGCCTCCAGTAAAGTATAGTTGGATATCTATTTAATAACTAGTAAACATTTCATTAAAATGTATCAAATAGATTCTGAGAAAAAGGTACATAAAAAAGGCCATTTTAACATGGGCTTCAATGGAGGGCTTCGGTCTCCCTTAATTAATTGTACAAAACAACGTTCTTCTTCTTTTGCCTTATATTTCGTTTACTTAGATAAATTTAAACATAAAGCTAATTTTTATGTGGCATATTTTCCTACCAACCATCCTTAATGGGTTAAGTTTGTTTTGTTCTTAAAACATTCAAAATTCTAAACAGTAGAATTTTTGATTATCAAAGATTATGGGGATACGGTACCCAAAAATTAGTCAAAATATAGATTTTTCAGTATTTACTTTTTATTATTCACAATATCTCTCTGAAGATTTACTGGAAGTTTCATAATGATATTCCTGTATGATATCCATAATGATTCAACCTGTTTCTCTGTTTCGCGTTATTCAATTCTTGTGTTTAATAAATCCCGAAGGCTTTTTTGCTAATTAAGTTAGAATTTTGTTAGATTTATATTGTTAGAATTAAGTTTATATAAATGGTGCACAAAATTGTGCATGGAATAAGGTCTACTATGTATAGTTGTTGTTTTTTTTTTAAATTCAAAAAATTGTATTTTTTGTGATTTTCAGTATGAATGCATGTTATTTTTTAACTGTAGCTCACATTTTAAAATCCGTGCACAGTTCCTGAAAAATAGTTCTAAGAACAAACCTTAAACGTTTGGTAGAGATATTCTCAAAATTGAAAACGGATTAGCGTTTTAAAAAAGTTCAAAATTTTGATTTTTTTTAATTAATGAAAAACTACTTGTAAATATTTGTTTTTATTGCAGAAAATGTTTATTTAGAGTGAACATTATATAAAACCACTATAATTTACAAGTTTATACTATTATTTCTAGAAATAATGTTTTGGGTACCGTATCCCCTTAAACATCAAATTAATTAACTAATTTCATAAAAGATTCCCTTACTCGTTTGTTTTGCAATCAAAAATCAAATACATTTTTAAAACATATGAACCTTAAATATTTATCGTTAAAAATTTGTGTGCATTATCCTAAAACTATTTCAATATCTACATTAACAGATTTCTACTATTACTGGATTTAACTATTGAATAACTAAATATTTCACGAACATTAAGGGTAAGTGATATTCTAAAGTTAACAGTCATATATCATTGAACAGAATTATTTGGAGGTTTTTAAGTCTTATTCGTCGAACAAAATTTATTCTCATTTCAAAACAACGTGCAGTACCTGGTATAATAATAGCTCACCATAAATTTAACGCTTGGTATACTTAACTTCAGAAACAGTTAACAAAATGCTGTAAACGATTTCCTAATATTTATTTTATTAATGAAGATATTTATTTAATTTTTAAAAGATAAATATATCATACACACTAAGTGCAAGGTACATTCTTAAGTACTAAGTCCAAAATCTCATATTAATAGTTATTTATACAACTAGTGTGAAAAGTAAGGCTTTTTTAAACGAGTTGAATAAATTATTTCACGAGCGAGTGAAATAAATTCACGAGTTTAAAAAAGGCTATTTTCAACGTGTTGTCATACACTATTTTTTATAATAACGTGCAAAAAAAGTACTTATTAAATTGGCATTTATTGATTGGCTTATTAATTATTTTATTATCACGTTCAAATGATTTGAAGGTGATTATTTATATTAATGATTATTTTAAAATCACGTGCAAAAAAGTATTTCTTAGATTGGCATTGGAAATAAGACGCCAAATCAAGAATCACGTTCAAATAAAGAATTTTACACCAATCAGATGTTCTTATTTACTTTGTCGCCTTAGTGCTAAAAAGTAACTTTGAAACACGATTTCGTTAAAAGCATCACTTTTGCCACGATTATTGATTTGAAAAAAAAAATTACACGATATTATAGAAAACATTTTTTATTTGAATTTAAAAAATATTTTTATTTGGAGAAAAAAGCCTAAAAAATAAATTGTCCATCCAGCAGAAATTTACACATCACATACATAACTTCAGAAATAATTAACAAATTGGTCTTAAAGATTTTCTGTCACTACGAAGGCATTTATCTTTAAAATATAAAAATCTTTATATTTATTAAAAGCAAGTGAAGCAAGTGGTTTATTCTGAAGTGACACTCTGCTGACATTGGTGGAAATTATCAGCTTTTTTAAATAAAAAATTGTTTTAAGAAGTCATGAAAAACCTTAAAAATTGCCTCTAAACACATGACATTCACAACTTCAAAAATAATTAACAAAATATCCTAAAACATTTTTATATCAAATATGAGAGGTTTATCTACCAAAAATACATAGAATCTATGAACATCAAAAACAAGTATAATTCTATAGTAACACTCTTTCCTCATTTGACAAAACTATCAGCTTTAAAAAAATTATGATTTAGAGCAAAAAAATAGTTTTTGTTTGAAGTCATCTTGAAAACCCTCAAAAGTTAAATGTCTCTCATTTATTAATTTCATGACGTGCATAACTTCAAAAACAATTAACGAAATGCCCTTACAGATTTTCTTTCATTATCAAGGTATTTATCTTTCAAAGATAAAAATATTTCTTAAAAATTTGGAGCAAGTTTTATTTTCAAGTGACACTTTGCTAACACTGGACAAAAAATTTCCTTTTAAAAAATAATATTATACAAAAAATATTTTATTGATTGAAGAAATTATGAACAATCTTCTCTTAATGAACAGATTTATTTGCTTTTTAGTTTAAAAAAACTGCGCTGAACCACATCAATTAATTATTTAACACACATTTTAACACATGACATACATAACTTCAAAAACAATTAACAAAATAACCCAACAGATTTGCTATCATTATGAAGGTATTTCAACTGTCAAAAATCTTCTGGCATCTTCAGCGTCAAGACGAAGGAAAACTCTTAAGTCAGCCGCCTTCTCCCATTGGATGGTGACAACTTAGAGCCCATTGGCTTAGAGATGACAAACGTGGCAACGCGTGATTAGTGGAAAACAACTTTCATGAAAGTCTAATCCCGTAAGTGATGCCATTCCTCGGAAGAGAAATATATCGCCGTAAAATAACATTGTGAGTTTAAGTTGATGGATATTGAGCAATTATTGGTGGAGTTAAGGTGGTAGTTGGTTTTGTTTAAGTTACATTGGAAAGTTGGGTTTGCTTAGTTAGAAATATTGTTGGAATATCGAAGCACTTGGATTATTAATGAAAAACTGTAAAAATTGAATCATAACAATGTGGTTGTTTGGAGATAATATTAACCTATTTAATGTTTGGCATTTCTGCGGTTACATTGGTTGTTTCGATTTCACTCTAAAATTATCGTTCTTTCGTCTTCTGTTTAAGAATTCTGTTTAAGTCTGTTTCATATTACAGTTTCTTAAGATAAAACTATTATTCTTGTTAATTATAAAACTGTATCGGTTTTAAATCGGTTAAGTTTCAAATATTCAAATCATTACCAAAACGTAAATGTTGTTGGAAAACTTCGGTTTAGATGATATTCTGTGTTATGCGAAGAAATTAAGCGTATATGAATATGGGACAGCAATAGGGTACTTGACTAAAAAAAATTATTGGCTTGAAATATTCTTATGCCAAAAAAATTAGACCCGTATTTTTTTCTTTTTTCAAATACCCCATAAAAAAGGTAAAAAATGAATTTTAAAATTAAGACGAAAAATCCCTCCCGAAAACGCTTTGTGGCTGTCACGTGGTATCTATGATGTCACTAGTGACTATAAACAAACTTTGAAACACTATTTTGGAATCTACTTTAAGCAAATTTTAACTATCCGCTTCTGTAAAACCTCCACCCATTATCTATATAATTTTTATTTTAATAGTAAATTAGATTAAAACCAGTTTAATTACAAACAAAAACATCACACCGGTTTGTTTATACATACTAGTGACGTCAGCCAAATCGACGTGCTTGTGATCACGTGGCGTACCGAGGAAAAAAAAGCCATTTGAAAATGATTTTTATTAATTATTTAAAGATTTATTTTGCAAAAAAAATATATACGTTTGTTATTTTGGGTTCAAACTATAATTTAATTAACAGTGAAAGGTATTTTAGCGATACTGTCAAGTACCCTATTTAATGTGATTCACGAACAGAATTTTTTTTAGTTCTATTGAAAGAAAAGTTCGTACACAACATTCATTTATGTTTGTTTCTTTTAGTTCGAGATGTAGATTGGTTTCAGACATACTCGAACTGACCAATGTTTCGAAAACCACTTTTTCAAAATCAGCACCCTCCAATACGAGAAGAAAATGCAAATCTCCATTTCCGATTTTCAACCCCATCGCAATGCTTTCATTACCTTATCTATATATATAAAAGAAAGTCGTGTAGTTACACTATTTATAACTCAAGAACGGCTGAACTGATTTGGCTGAGAATTGGTGAGTAGGTAGCTTAGAACCAGGAAATAATCTCTTTTTATTCGAACCCAAACGGATGTAGCAGTGCAAAACGTGAGCCGATTTCCCCATAGGAATAGCATTGTAAGATAAGAATTTCTTTTTATTTCAATTTAAAGACATTTCACGAACGAAAATTAAGAAAAGTAAAAAAGAGCACGTGGGTTTAATTTCTGGATTGTTATTTGAATATCAGTATTTTATTTTATTTGTTGATTTTAAATCTTTTGATTTGTTTTATGGTGGATCATATTTCCTCAACTAGATTTTAATTATGTTTCCAAATTTAATTTAATTGGTGTTTATAAATGGTAATTAATGAAGATATGGAGGAATATATTCGGCATAAATAAGAAATTTGTACTTTATAAAACTTTTCCAACCATACAAGAGGATGAATGTCTGTTTTGTTTTCTGATGTTAAGATGGCGTAATGGCCTATTGAATTTTGGCATTGGCGTCTTTTGGGCGAGGTTGAAAATTAAAGTAGGGTAGCTATTTGCATCCAGTTGTATGGGTTAGGGTTAGTTTGAATTATCGTCGCGTTAAAGTTACACACGAGGACTATTGGAAACGGGAGTCGTAATTTAGAACCACAGTCAGTTACGAGCCGACACGTGAGTAGGTACCAAATGCAACTTTTAAGAGCGACATCGTACGCAGCGTTGGGAATTTGGAGGATATTTAAAGTGCCCTTCCTCTACACGAGGTATTATTCGTCGGACTTTTTTTGGTCCGGACCTGAACCTGGGACCTACCGCATGAAAGACGAAAGTCTTTACCGACTGGGTCCCCCAGCCCTATCAAGTTGTATGAAATATGAAGTGGAATGTTTACCATATTTGGGCAGTTTCATTTTGCGCTAATCGTGAAAAAGAAACAGGCCATTATATCATATAACTGTTCAGGCAATTTTAACAGGGGCCTAGAGGAAAGCCCTCAAACTCCTGGAAGGGCCTGGATAAAATCAACCCCTCATATCAGAATGGGAGGAGATTATAATATTCAGATGGAGTGGACCACAGTGGAGGGATCAATTGGTATAAAATAAAAGTTTACATAAAAAACTACTAATTAGGGTTATTAAGGGTACACCCGTGCAACGCCGGGTTTATAAAGCTAGTAGGTAATAGAAAGTAAAAATAGGAGTTTGATTCATTTGAAAATAAGAGATTCCTCTACGACGTAAAATACTTCTATATGTTCCTATTAAAAACGCGACAACATTAAAACAGTTATTTTTAATCTTCTTCAATAAGTATAATACAGGGTGTTAATCTTAAAACAGGTCTTAAGCCCTGGTTTGCAAGGATTGAAAACGCACGTCAAGGCGCTAAAAAACGCCCTGCTCCGCGATGTCAAAGTCTTATGTTATCTTGGCTTGGGTGGTTTGTTAGAATTCACGTCTAACGATGCGTCTGCATCTAACGCATGCGTAGTGAGCGAAGACCACTGTTATTTCTTCCGAATACGTAGATACTTGTAATGTATGCGACCATTTTGCACGTTTTGGACGCTCGAATCAAACCACGACTGGTTCGAGAATTACGAACGCTGAGATCACCGTTATTTTTTTTGAGCTCCGGTCACGTGACAACTAGGGCCAATACATACTTACTTATCCTCTTCGTGCCAAGTGGCACATAAGGCCCGACACCTAGTTTGCCAACTCCGCCGATCGGCTGCGGTAGCTCTTGCTCCTGACCATGACGTCCCACCCCGCCTGATTCCTCTCTTCTTCCACCATCCTTCTCCATGTTAGAGGGCCAATAAGAAAACAGGAAATTCAGACGCACAGCTCAGCGGCCGATTTTGTGTTCTTGCGAACCAGGGCTTTAGAATACCATCCGTTTTTCGCTTTGAAGCCTTTTTTAACCCTATATGCACTGAATTAAGAGGGATTGTCAGTCCCATAGAGCTAATGCATTAGTTTTGGAATCACAACTTCCGCAGAAATATTGCTTTGCTATGTTAGCCCTTTTTCCCCAGGTATAGGAATTAACATACTTCGAAATGAAACAAACTTGAAACTAAAATGTTATCTAGTTATTCAACTATATATTTTTGAAGTTTTAAAGTGCCAAAAATATACAGCAGATGGCGACACCATTTTAAAGTTTTCAATTAATAATTAAATTTACAGGATGTTATTTTCTTTTCAATTTTGTTTTAAATTAATGTTAAAATAATTCCCATACCTGGTGAAAATGGGATAACATGGCTAAGCAATGCTTTTGCAAAATTTGTGATTTCAAAACTAATGCATTAGCTCTATGGGACTGACAGTCCCTCTTAAGATTTAATTTAAATTATTTGCTATTTCCTATTTTAAAGCTATTTGTGCAACTAATAGTAATATGTGGTCGTTGTTGTTGTCGTATCCGTAGATATCCCACAGAAGGTGGTTACCAGATCCCTCTTAGAGGTAATAATAATATATTCCGGTAAAAAAAAAAAAATTTGAACACAAAATGCACTTTATGATGAACTTGGTTTTTTTTCCTCTTTTCTATTTATAATAACTAAATTACAATAACTATCAATGAAATTTTTGTTGAATGAATAGGAATTACCGCTTTAGTATTCAATAGTTTGAAACTAAATGGGTTGCATAACAAAATTAGACGTAGACTTTAATGTTATAAAACCGAACAATTCAATCAAAAAGTTCCTCCTTGCCCCTATTTTAGCAAATTGAGCAGTGAAAAGTAAAACAGCGGCTTTATAAGTATCGTCTGTAGAGAAAGAGTTAATATACTGCTACCCTGTATATCAGGGATTGGTAAAAGTACTTTTAAAAAGTAACTATGTTACAGTTACAATTATAGTTACTGAATGTGAAAGTTACCTATACGAAAAGTAACTAACCACAGTTACTTTTTGAAATTTCAAGTTATGAGAAAAATTTAACTATTTTGCCGTTTTTCAAAGAGAACCAAGGCTAAAGAATTGGGAACACTCGGAAAAAAGTTAAAAACTAGAATTCATCGTTGTTGAAAGTTAAATTTTAAATAATTACATTTAAACCGAAAACCGGACTGCAACGAAAATATCCGTGAAAAGCGGCATGAGAAGTAACGGAAAAGAAACGAATTTTTCGTTCCTTCGTTACCGCTAAAAAGCAACTAAGTTACAGTTAAACTAAACTCTAAGCTAAACTCCTCGGCGCAACAGCCCATTAGTGGGCCAAGGCCTACCGTGCCCATTTCAGCTTTCGTGAACTAGGGCTCTGGGGTGCTAGGCATAAGTCCCGGTAAGGTGGTCAGCCTCACGCGGAACCCCCAGTGTTTAGTTTCCAAGCATGCTTGGTACCCATTTTATTGACCCAATTAAGGGATGAAAGGATGGGTCAACCTCGCCCAATCCTGGATTCGATCCCCGGACCTGTGGCGTGACAATGCGGAGCACTACCACTAAGCCACTGGGCCTCAGTTACTAAAAGTTACTAAGTTACAGTTACTATCTGAAAAATCTAATGGCGTCACTCGGGCTACCTAAAAAAAAGTAACTGTTACAGGTAACGACGTTACAAGTAACGCGTTACTCCGATCCCTGCCGTATATCAAAGAAACCTATCATAATTTGAATTACATACATTACTAATAATGAAATTACCCTCAAACTGTTACAATTCCCAGAAAGTAATCAACCATGTATTATTTCGTTTTCGCAGCACTTTCTAACGACCCTCGAAGTCCGTAAATTATTTTTTAATGTTTTTATCAATTCCGAACTATAATAAAAATCCGCCATCATCGAAAAACCGAAGAAAGTTTCTGGCTCCGAACCAAATGCGGGTGTTTTTTGTTTCACTTTTTCAGGTTCGGTTATTCTCACAGAGTTGAGAAGATGGGGATGCTGCCGGGCAAAAACCAATAATAAAACCGGTTTGCCAAGTGAAGCCATCGATCGCTTTGTAGTAAGCTCAAACAAACCCTCTGTGGGCTAAGTATTTAGCACTATTCTATAGTGGAGGTTGTATAGACTTACTACATCGACTTGGCGATTTCTAACTCTCTAATAAAAACTATAATTACAACGCATTTTTCGTACCTGTGAAAAAAATTTACGACCATCTTGTATAAATTCAGATCTCGTACTGTAGTCGACATTTGCGCAAACAGAAATTTTTTGAATTTCTTTCAAGGCTTTTTGAAGAATAAAATAGGGTACTTGACTAAAAAAATTTTATTGGCTTAAAATATTCTTATGCCAAAAATATTAGACCCGTATTTTTCTTTTTTTCAAATACCCCATAAAAGAGGAAAAAATGAATTTTAAAATTAGGACGAAAAATCCCTCCCGAAAACGATTTGTGGCTGTCACGTGGTAACTATGATGTCACTAGTAACTATAAACAAACTTTGAAACACCATTTTGAAATCTACTTTAAGAAAATTTGAACTATCCGCTTCTGTAAAACCTCCACCCATTATCTATATAATTCTTATTTTAATAGTAAGTTAGATTAAAACCAGTTTAAAATTACAAACAAAAAAAACATCACACCGGTTTGTTTATACAATATACATACTAGTGACGTCAGCCAAATCGACGTGTTTGTGATCACGTGACGTACCGATGGAAAAAAAGCCATTTGAAATGATTTTCATTAATTATTTAAAGATTTATTTTGCAAAAAATATATACGTTTGTTATACTTGGTTCCAAACTATAATTTTATTTATTAATATTAGAAGGTATTTAGCGATACTGTCAAGTACCCTATTATGCCTTTTAAAATGGAACTAATGAGGCGGATAAACGGCTGAGAGGTATTACGTGTCCCCCCTCATAAGCCCAAGTTTGCGTTTTCGAGCCCCGGCTGAGTCGTCAGATTAACTGGATGGAAAAATCTTGGGCATGCCTGTCATATGATTACGTGACATGTAAGACATCCCTTGAGTACTCATTTTACTTGGGTTCTCTCGGCAAACTAAATCTCAACACACTTTAACATCCACAGAGAGCTCAGATTCATTGTAATCTGAGCATCAAAATTGGTAGCAAGAGTCGCCTAGATGGGGCCACAGAAAAATGGGGCTCCAAAACACTAATTTTCAGCCTTAAGGTACACTTTTCTATTTTACTAGAAGGGTTGAAATTTTCTGTGATGTCGTATACATGTCTATTTAACACAGTGAACCAAAAATATTCCAAAAATATATTAAGTGAGTAAAATAAGACGATTTTTCTAATTTAAGAAATGAGCAAAATTTCTATTTTAATAACTTAAAATTATGAATGCTTTATCGTCAAACTTGAGGTTCATTGCGTTGAATATACTTTTTTTATTTCTATAAAAAATATTTTTTGATACACGCAATAGTTGTGCTGCAAAGTGTACCTAAAAGCTAAAAATCGATGTTTTAAAATAATTAATGACGTATGAAGCTGAATATGCCGAGTCTGCAAAGGCTTAGCCACCAATAAAGCAGCCCCGTTGAAAAAAACAACATTGAACTAACATTGAGTGAGCTGTTTGGCTTACTAGGGTTACTTGGCGACTTTCCGACGGCTTCACTTCATTTCGCGCCAAGCTTCTCCATCTTCTAACCTCTATAGTTCTTCTCGAAAAAGGATCGAACTTTCTTCCACCATTTCTGCCTCATTTTAAAGGTAAAATCGAGTGTTTTCGGATATGATGGGTTTTTCAATGTATTATCTCTTGCAGTTATGCGGGGAAAGTTTTGTAGCGATAAGATAATCTTTGTTTTTTTTATTTCTTTTTTTAAAACAGCAGTAAAACTGTTACATTGTATATATTTGTTTTTAAAAGCTTCTCTTTGCCAATTTTAGCCGCTTTTAGAGTTGGGTTGAGTTATCGTCACAATAGAGCTACACAAGAACAATAGGGTATTTTCAGGTGACGAATTTCCTTCCAGCTTTCTTTTTTTCGCTTATTGCGATCGGTGCTCCGATTGGTTCTCTGTTCCCATGTGACATAGATGCACCAATTGAGTCACAAGAAAAATTCATTTTCATTTAGCATATCTGTTGCCACTCAAGACCATAAATAAAGCCTTGTATAAGAGACTGGTGCAGACTAAACCTGCCGTTGTCCTAAGTCTTAAGTTTGCGTATGATGTCACACCCTAATGTGCCATCTTTGGTGTCGACTCGTCACTTGAACGTGGCTCAAAATGATTTAGATCATTTGATTATTTAGACTTTCAAAGGATTTTCAGTAGGGTAACAGGAAGAATGGTTGTCTGGTTGGGTGAGTGGGATATATGCTCACCCGGGGCCCGGATGGCCGAGTGGTTTTGCATCGCAGACCATTACGCTAGCAGTCTGCGCGCTGTAACGGGTGCGGGTTCGATTCCCGCCTTTGCCCTGGGTGTACTTCCTTTCTCTGTGACAGTAAAAATTCTTTCTGTGTCTGTCTTACTTGACGAAGGCTTATAAGCGGGTCTCTGATCAAGCACACAAGCCGGAATATATATGTACCTACCCTACCCATATGCTCACCCTACGGTAATACAGCTGAATTGAGTTGCACCGGAACTACTTCCGCTACTAGCCGTAGATAAACATGAAAGCCCGAGATCGTAACTCCGAGGATAGGGGTTGTAGATGTTTGCCAAACAACATCTACCATCGCGTTCACTACAACCTCCTATAGCTCTAGTGTGACGTCAAAAAATAGAAACACAGCTGCCACCAACATCCTTTTGGAGGCAAGAAAACAGGCAGTCAGAAGCGTTCAACCTAACCAACAATCTTTATCTCCATCCCTAAGGTTGCGAGTTCGAGTCCCGCTGCCTTCCGAAGACCCCCGTGTACGCTAATGGTGACTGATGCACGTTAAATCCGTCGTGGTCACAAAGTCCTCCAAGTTCCCATACCAAATCAATACCTCTGGGGGTGACAAGTCAATTCTGGGGATCCTCTAGTTGGCCTCTGTCTCTAAAAATTAGATGGATCCACTTATGTGTGTGTGTTGTGTCTGTCTTACTTGACGAAGGTTTATAAGCGGGTCTCTGACCAAGCACACAAACCTGAATATATATGTCTACCAACCAACCAATCTATCTATATGCAGCTCTTAGGCTGTGTCCTGACTACGACATCAAATGCAACAAAACTTGGCGAACGCCAAGGGCGCCAAGCGATGCAATAGCATGTGGCTGACTCTGCCAAGTCGCCAAGTTTTGTTGTATTTGTGGCATTTTATGTTGTAGTCAGAACCCAGCCTTAAGTCATTCCAACCAACAATCAATCACCAAACAGAGTTCGACTTCATTCCCCCGCCCAAACAGTGTGACCATTTGAAATCGAAGCGAAAAACAAGCACCGCAGCAGCGCTAGATTAGTGTTCGAAAGTTGCTTCATTGATTACTTTTCTTTGGCTTCGAAATTGTCCTCGCAACTAATCTGTGAAATCTCGCCCCACTCGTGACGTCACGGACAGAGCCGGTTATTTTTTACCTGTATAGTCTATATTTAGAGGAATGGAGAAGAGCAGACTGAGTGGCTGAATGGTTAGCGAGCTCAATAGGCCGTCTTAAGATCATGGGTTCGAATCCCAAGATATAATGCAATGTAATCGTTTCCGGCTGCCTATTTCTAGCCTCCTTTAGGAGATTTAACACAGCCAATAACGCCTCGTAATTTAGAACCCTGGTCATGTGACGAGGTCTACACCCGAGCGGGCACCCAACGGAACTTCGAGCGACATCGTACGCTAACGCCGTCGGGACTTTGGACTCCACAGATTTAACGTGCACGTCTGTCCCAGTGTACTCGGGCCCATCTATGAGAATTGAGGATTTTTCTACTATTTCCAGCACAGATCCTAATTATAGGATGACTGGCAGTAGGAGGGATGAGGGATTCGAAACCCCGCACTCCTGAGAAAGATGAATCTCTAGGCTGAAGCCCTAACCACCCCGCCACGGACGCCTTCAC